>JBAMJV010008528.1:0-177785 GCA_037951105.1 Echinarachnius parma
ATTATCGAATAAATGTGGGGCCCCACAAGTATTACAAATGGTTATGTTTTTGGATATTTAAGCCATTTCTGACCGATTTTGATAAAAAATATTAAGTTTATGCTGTCATTAAAATTGTATGCTGTTTCGATTTGACACTCAGTTTTTCATTATCTCACACAAAAATTATTTCGTGTAGCGCCCTCTATACCAAAACTCAACTATCCCTTTAACCTTTTTACTTTGTTTTCTAAATTATCACAAACCATTCAGAAGAATCTTGCCCTAACACACTTATTATGATTGCCGTATCATTTAACAATTTGGGAAACGCATCTTTTTTAAGTTAACGGATCGCTTTAACAAATTAATTTGTTCGACCAAGTGTAATTGATTACCTGTTTGCAAAATGTATTAATGTTTCGTGGTATCCAAACATTCACTTCTAGAATATAACAGAATTGCCACCTGACATTACTATTAGTTAATAGGAAATCATGCTATCAAAATTTGATACTAAATGGAACTTTTGTTAATAGTAACTTTGTTGACATGTATTAAGAGCTATATACATGCAAGTTATTATTTTATTATTATGTGCAAAATATGATGATGAATGGTTGATAAAATAGGTATTTTGCTTATCCAATATGACCAATAAGTAATGTGTGAAGATCCCACGGTTGTTGTATGTCATATTGACTAAATAATGAGCGAACGTGCAACGTGATAATTTTATTTGCTAACACATTGAACTTTCATTGTACACAGATACAGTTCTCCGATGGAGAACGCTCAAACCAAAACTCTTCAATCTTACATAATAAGCGGTAGGATACCGGAATATGTTCCATGATTCTATAGGTAATACGAATATAAACAGGTATGTATTCAATATTCTCTAGAGTTCTAAGTAAGTTGTTTGTAGATTTAGACAATGTTACTAGGCTTTCTGTTTCGAGAAACATACACAAATTGATATTAGAACATCGATACCTTTATCAAAGATTTAAATGTTCATAGTAAAACAATGTCCCATTTTGAACGGATTACATTGCTTGACGTACATATTTATTTATTATATATTTATTACATATTTATTTGTAACAAAAAGTCGTAGAATGAAGATCTCGAATATAATAATAGTTGTTGATATCAATAAATCAGTTATCTGTGTTACAAATGTAATGCTCTATAATAAATATTAATGTTGAATATCAATACTTGAAGAGCTTAGTTCCACAAAGCGCTAAATCCACTTTCAATAAAAACTGAGTTAACGATATCAGTACATTAATAAGCTACGTAACTGTCTAGAAATCAAAATTTGAGGACAACTCACACGATCAAAATCAAAATATGGAACGTTCAATATTTATATTCCTATAGGCATGTGTACAAAGTTGGACAAAGTAACATGCTTTTCTCCAAAGTTGAAAAAGTGGATTAAGCGCCTTTCGGAATTAAAGGGACTTAGTAACATTGTCCAAAACTTCAAAATCCAATTGGAATTCTAGCGGTTCTCTCATACCTTGATGTATTCGTATTAACAAAAAAAAGCATGGGACAGGTTTCGGTTTCTCAAATTTTCCTTTCGTTAAAAAGACATTTACGATTGAAGTGTTCAGATGTTAAATAATCCACTGGATCGTCAGAACCGTGTACAAAGTGTGTACAATGAGTTAGTAATATCACTTTGCATTTTTGCTCATTACTCGGCCATATAACGTCCATTTAACTTTAAATTTTCACACAATAGCCAGTGGACATATCAGATAACAACAATATACATTGTATCAACCATTCATCACTTTTTGCACATGTCAACACAGTTACTAGATCCCTTTAAGCTTTTCAATTACTGCGATGCAAAGAGTATCAATTTCCTTAATACCAGTATTGATGCAAATATTTTACTAGATTAAAAATGAATGTTACGTAATATTAGCGCTCGTACTATGATTTATACGAGGTGGCCCAGAAACAACCATAAGGTCGATCTTGAACGAAAACTACCTAGATGATCTAATTACAATTGCTGATATTGGTATAATTTTTCTAGGTAAAAGTTTCCGTATTTATTGAAATTACCTATTTCGTTGATATGGGGAAGTATTACTGTTCCGTTTTTGTATAGGTCAATACGGCGTATATGGTCATGCACAAAGTGATTCTCACGATATCATTAAAACGATCGTGTTTTTAATTTTTTTTTTTTTTTACTAAGAAATATAATTCGAATAGTGTATTTTATTTATGAATATCTTACCCCCTTTAATAAGGGAATATAGGTGGGTTGTGTACAAAGTATACAGGCCCTCATAAACTCGAAGGAATCGGGTTACATGTTGTAATGATACGATTAAGATACATGTAATCCATTTCCGTTTTGAAAGTCAACGAAAATCACTTTGAGCTTTACACTTCTCTTGTACCTTGCTGTTTAGGTAACAACATTGTTTAATAGGTTGTGTTTTTTTTTTATTCAAAGATTTTCCCTAATTATGGACATATTTAAGATCGAATTGAAAATCACTCCGGAACATTTTTCGATTATAATCGAAAGGATCAGAATTCGCATACCTCGATCGTCCATACTATCGCGCGATATATATTTATCATTCATAATATTTTATAATATTTATATATATAATTCGCGCTATCAATGATCGATCGGGGATACAATCGGACATAATTTTCACCCTTTCAACTGGGTAAACATGGTTCGAATCTTACAAATCTTACAATGATATTGGCATAAAGTTGGAAAAGTCTTAAATACTACTCTTTGGAAAACTCGTGTAAATCTAATGGATCACTTTAAAGGGGTCTAGTAACTTTGTTGACAAGTGCAAAAAGTGATGCGTGGTTAATAAAATGTGTATTAATGTGATCTGATATGTGCAGAAAGTAATGTGTGAAAATTTTGAGTTAATGGGATGTTATTTGGCCGAGAAATGAGCGAAAATGCAAAGTGATATTCACTTACTCATTGCACTTACTTTGTACACGGCTGAAAAGGTCCCGTAGATATTTTCAAATCCGAACACTTCAATCGCAAATATCTTTTGAACGAAATAGAAATTTGAAAAAAGCGAAACCTGTCCCATGCTTTTTTTTTTATTAATACAAATAAAATAAATGATGAGGGAACCGCTAGAACTCCACTTGGATTTTAAGGATTTGGACAATGTTACTAAGTCCCTTTAATGATGAAATACTAATACAATAACGTATTAATTTGATATTCACACGACGACTGAGTGATGCTCTGCCATTGTTGGTAGTGTCATGTGTGACACCGTAATCAATACATTGTGACGTCAGTCGGATATCTGCTTAACGAACCACTAAGTAGTAAACTGCTTTGTTCTTATCGCCTGATGAACTTGGATTGTTTAGTCATCAGCATGCATACATTTGTAACACAATCTAACATACAAGCGTCAATGCATTCAAGGCATTCAAGCGCATAGTATGCGTAGGTGTTAACATTTTCATAATCGATACACAATCATACAAACTTGATTTAAAGAGTAAACAAGACTTACAGAATTCTGCATGTTGATTCCAGCCTTTCCTCGAGTTGTAAATTCCACGAATATCGTTTATGTATTTAATTAGTCCTCTTCTCGGACGGGGCATGCGCGACAGTAAATCAAGAGATACAAACAATAACACAATTTTAACAAATCCGCCCGGCTACCGAGTTTTTGTTATGGGTTTTACTTTTGGTTTTATTTTTGCAGATGGCGGGCGGAAAAAACGTCGCAGCTCCTACCGCTTGTGAGGCTCCCGCGCTAAATGCACGCGATGTCACTTAGCGCTATGCGACGCGAGTCGCCGCCGGAGGCCCTGGAAACAAAAAAATCTCGTTTTATACCAGGCTTGAATATGGGTCAAGTTTGCCCGCCTCAAAGCCCCAAGCTCGCACGCTGCCAATCGCTGACAAACGGGATCGGTATTCGGTGGAATAGGTGATGAGGGGTCGGGTGGGGGTAGGGGTATGGTACACTATGCAGTGGGGTAACTGTGGGAGCGATAATACGAAATCCCTGTGGGTTTATTATTGATCCATCACTTACCCCCTCCCTATGGAAACCGACATGTGGGGGGGGGGGGGGGGGGAAACATCATGCTATTATTGGTGGTGGTGGTGATGGTGGTGGTGGTGATGGTGGTGAGGTGTTTAGGCGCTGATACCAACAGCCCCCCTTCCCCTTCCCGATTTGGGTACGCCCTCCAGACACCATAGTGTTTCCTTAGCCTTCACCTTTAAGGTACACTACACCGACCACCCTCCTCGCAGAAGAATGCGGGAAAGAGGAAAACATAAAATAAAATAATGCCATTGAGTTGAAGAACAGAATCGAGCACATTGTTAGGTACTGGGATAAGGCAGTTTCCAGTCTGTTTCTCGAACGAATTGAACACGATGGAATATACTACCTATGTCATGATTTAATCATAATAATTATGATAATAATGATACTGATAATTATTATTATTAATAACCACAATACAGTATGTTTTATAGCGCCATATGCAGCTAGGTAGCCTATAGTAACATTATAACCCTTAGTCATCAGGTACAGTTAAAACACGCAAAATTACCTTGCGCACCATCTCAACTCCCGAGGGAGCATACTAACCCAAGCTGCTCTACTATATAGGGCGCCACAGGATAATATACTCGAGAAAATATTTATAATTTGTAATGAATGATAATCTTCTCTAAGCGCTTTACAATGATATATTCGTATTATTATTATCATTATTAGTATTATTGTTATCATCGTATTATTATTATTTGTATTGGTATTATTATGATTATAATTATTATCGATACCGGGAGTTATGGCACCCGAGCCCCCGTCTGAATGCCAGTGAACGTGACAGGGGACGAACGTGACTTTATGATAATCGCCATGACGCCCCTAGGAGTTGGTGAATTCATGAGATATGCCTGGATCCCGAGAGGGGGGAGGGGAGGGGGGGGGGGGGGGGGAGAGAAACGACACATCATGAACATATGTATGCATCCCGAGAGAGGGGGAAAGAGAGAGAAATTAAAAATCATGACAATATGCCTGCATCCCGAAATGTGGGAGAGAGGGAGAGAGTGAAATGAAAAGTATGGAAGTATGACTGGATCCCGAGGGGGTGGGGGGGGGGGGGGGGAGGGAGAGAGAGAGATGGAAATGAAATGTAGAAAATATGCCTGGATCTCGAGAGGGGGGAGAGCGAAAGATGGAAATGAAATATAGGATATATGCCTGGATCCGGGGGGGATAAATATCATGGAAATATTCCCTTGATCCCTCGAGGGGAAGAGAAAAGCAAAACATGAATCAGGAAATGAGCAGGTGACAGAGAAATATGAAAATATGAAAATATGATTTATATGTATCGTGGTAATTTATACACATGAGAGGCAACGCCATATATAGTAAGATTGATGTATGGTTGTTGTACATGATAGGTACTTGATGCAATAATCCCTTTTACAGCTCATACAGGAAGCTGTACTGGGATAACGTTTTGTTTGCCATACGGAGGTGCCATGGTGTATAATACAATTTCCCTCGTATTTACAATAATATAGGGAGTGAATGGTGCAGGTAAAACATGGGACCATTTTAAAGTGGATGTGACCCAGTTGGAGGCTGCATTGTTCTGATGACTGGTAGGGCAGCCTCTCTAAATGCAGCCAGGCCATTGGCATGGACCACTGGTCATGCTGGTTGTGGCAGTTGGTTCCAGATACGTATGGTTCTTGGAAAGATAGAGTAATTGCAATACTCCCTCTGCAATTATGTTATGCTTTCCTCAATCATTCATGCCAGTGTGCCATGTTAGATCCTAGCGATCAAGACGATGGCGACAATCATGTCCTGTATGATTCTCGGAGCACCTGTTTAATACCAAATAACGGTATTGGCAGATTGAATTAAATCGCATGTTCGCTGCGTGCAAAATCTATGGCACGCGCGTGCCGTATGTGGACGAGGGTAAGCCACTGGCACAGTAAGCCAGCAAAGACGGGCAAATAAGCTTAAAAGTTTCGATCCAATCTGAGCTGCGCGCATGGAACTTTTAACTGATAATCAATTCTGTATCTAACGCTATAATGTTTTAGAGTGTATACATTACATAAGCCCCTCTTTATACTATTTCAACAGTATTGATCAATAAGTTTGGCCGATACAGATGTTTTTGGTAACATTCCCGATGTTGATATTTGGCTTTAACTCGAGTGGAGCAATAACAATGTCTCTCCGCAACCATCCTGTAGATTTGTCAAGCATTGCCGCGTCCACATGAGTCTTGACTTCTAATCTTTGATTAAGAGCTCGTTTTTGTTTCCTACGTTATTTCGTGTTTCTCTTTGCGATTGAAATCATGTCCCTCCAACGCTGGATTGTTGTGATGACCGTCTTGTTGACAAGGGTCAGACCCTCATCCGCGCAGTCCACTCCGTCACACTCTGAGATAATTTATGATTCATTGTTTGGATCTGAACGCAGTTGCAGAGGGTATCTCCTTCGTTGACATAACCCCATTTACAGTTATATATATATATATTTTTCGAACTCTCCTGGTTTCTTTCCCTTCTATACTTGCTACTGTTCTCAAATGTTTATTATCGAATGTACGTGGTGGTGATGTGTTGGCAACACTGTAGCGGTAACCATTGTATTATAAAATGTTTAATCACTGTTTGAGTTTGTATTCTATTTATTTACCTTGCATGGTTTGTGTTTTCTTTGTACTAGATAATGTACTTGTATACTGGGTTGCATTGCAATTCATCGATTCCGTATCAATAATAATTATATCATTCAATATCCATGTAATGGAGGTAAGGGGATAGTTCAGTTGTTTTGTGTGAGGTGATGAAAGACTGAGTGTAAAATGTTAAAGAGCACACGACTTTAATGACAGAATCAATTTTATTTGATCAAAGTCGGTTCAAAACTCTGCTGAAATGTCCATACGTTTATCAGATTGGAATTAATGTGGGGTACCAACTTTTATTAAAATTTAAAGAATAAGTTATATTTAAAAATGTTACACCATTTCGAAAATCTACCAAAATGTTGTTGAATGTTTGGTTGATGATGATCTCTCTATTAAATATTATTATTAACCAAACATCATAATAATAAATCATAATATCCTCGATTTATATAGCGCCTATCACAATTGAATTGATCTCTAAGCGCTTTACAATTATATTATTATCCCGGTAATCAAATACATTCTGCAAACAATCCAGCACACAAAGTGCACATTTTCCACTCCCTGGGGAGCATTCCAGCCACGGGCAACATCACAATCAGTAACTTTGTTGACAAGTGAAAATGTTTATTGGTGTTAATTGGATGTTTTAAGCCGAGAAACGAGCGATGAAAAATGCAAAGTGATATTCACTATCTCCTTGCACTTAGTTTGTACTTAAATTGTCACTTAGACAGTCTGAACCAACATCTGAACACTTCAATCGTAAATATCTTTTGAACGAAATGGATAAAAAAAAAAAAACCTAAACCTGTCCCGTGGTTTTATTGCTAATATGAATATGACAAGGTATGATAAAACCATTAGAGTTCCAAGTAAGCTTTGAGGATTTGTACAATGTTACTAAATCCCTCTAATACAGACTGTCCCAGAAAAAACGAAACCGGGTTTCAACGCAGAAATTTTATGTTATAATGAATAATTTCCTTGATGATATATATATGTCTGAAAAGCTCTGTGTCTCTTTTTTCATTTGATATACAACTTATGGCACATAATTCACGCATGACTGAATAAGAACAATGGAAAGTGGTGTTACCAAGATTATATTTGCACGCAGATATTGCAAGTTTGGGTGAGGTTTTGGGGTGCGTTTTGAAAAAGGACAAATACCGCATAAAAATTCATAATCTTATCTTTTATATGACACCTCATGATTAAAAAATAAATGATTTATGCCAGAGAACGAGTACAATGAAAACATGCTTGATTCCAGCCCAATTGAATAACTTTCCTGATCTAGCCTGTTTCCCATGTTTTCCTAGCCTTTTGACAAGGCATGTCTCGTCTGAGCTGAGTTAAATGCACGGTATAGTATGCATTATTCAGGAACGACTGGACAGCGCGACTACCCTGCATAATCATTTACCGAGATCGCACGTGAATTCACCACTCGCCAGATAGCCTCCATCAGGCGTTCAGTCGTTCCTGATCCTGCATGCAGCGCAGCCATTGTTTGCTTGAGACACGAAGCCTTGTTAAAGGCTAATGTTGTCCCTGATCCCCACGTTTGTGTAAATTCACTCATGCATCAAAGTCCATTGTCAGCTGCTAATTCAGGAAAGCTGAGCGACTTCTTACTCAACTTTCACTCATTTGGGCAGAAATCAGTCATGTTTTCAATGTACTCGTTCTCTGGCATAAATCATTTAATCTTTTAGCATGGGGTGTCATGTAAAAGATAAAAATATGAACTTTTATGTGGTGTTTGTCCTTTTTAAAAACAAGTCCGTTTACAAGCCTTAAAACTCACCGAAGCTTAAAATGTATGCGTGCAAATGGAATATTGGTAACACCACTTTCCATTGTTCTTATTCAGTTATGCTTGAATTATGTGCCATAAGTTGTACATCAAATGAAAGAAGAGACACAGAGCTTTCCAGACATATATATATCATCAAGGAAATTATTCATTATGACAGAAAATTTCTGCCATGAAACCCGGTTTCGTTTTATCTGGGACAGTCTGTACAACCATTGTTGAAACTTCAGGTGTCTTGAAGGCGCCCTCTTCTGTTCACGGCTGTTTTTTTTTTTAAAATACGTTAAGCGCGTATTATGTTTTACTACCATTCAAGCAACATTGAACTAAAACTGTTACGTTTTTAATGGTAATTTGCAAGTTTTATTTACTCAAACAGGACTAATCCTTTAAACTGCAGAAGGAAAATAAGGACCTTTGTAATGCGTTTTCTCCAAGTAACAAGGAGGTATTTTAATCATAAAATTCCTGACGGTCTCCCTCCGTCTTTATTCAACTAAAGTTTTATTGTGACTTTTATACGACCTGTCAAAGACGGAAGACTGTCGGAAATGTTGTGGACATTATACTTTGGAAACAAACTGCATTGCAACATTCTCATGTATCTCTTTACATATTGTTGTTTATACAAATCAAAACTGTATTCAACTAAACACATAATTCAAGCACCCTTTACCACATGTTCCTTGAGAGACAGGGTATGGGTGAAAATGGGGTTGTAGAAGTCGGTCAGGTTCTAGAATTCCCATATCTACAATATCGAAACTCCATTAGGAGCCATTATGAAAAACAACGAGTAGAAGATGGACACACGTACCTAAATCATTATTTTGACACATGTTACGAAAATACACTGGCAATGACTGGGGTACCGTAATAAATTGGACTTTCTGCGTCTGTGTGGGTGAGGCACACTATGCGTGTGTATAAAAGTGTGTGTGTGTGTTTGTACGTGTGAGAGCGAGACGGGTAGTCTTTCAATAGTCTGTTTGTGTATGATGTATTTTGTATGTGAAGGATGGTATGATTGTGTGTGTATGTGTGTGTGTGCATGTCTCTGTGGTAAGTTGGTTCAGGATGTTTACGTGTGTGTGTGTGTGTGTGTGTGTGTGTGTGTGTGTGTGTGTGTGTGTGTGTGTGTGTGTGTGTGTATTAATTTTGGAGGAATAAATAATTATTACTTGTACCTGTCTGATATGTATCCGATGAAATATAATATGTTTGTTTTATACTCGTTCACGTATATGCTTTGTGCGTCGTGATTTTGGTGAACTACAGACAAACAGACTAGCAGGCATTCACAATTCAACAAAACAAAAGAACACAGAACGCTTAACTCAAATTCTGGTTAAGTTCAGCATTTAATGCATAATTCCGAAGACACGATATATAATATATTCCCCGAACCCACTCACCAGCAGTACAATGTACATAATTATACATTTCATAAAATGGTATACTTTGTATGTTACACAGAGCACTTACGATGTACATCGTACATCAAACTCCCAAGACTTATCTACAAACACCACGCGACACGGAGATGAAATGTTGAAGTTGAATGGCCTATAGTCACACTGCACCGTTTCTCCGTCCGATTCCTATCCGACCAAAATATGGCGATTCAACAGTATTGTGTCAAGCAAATGATGAAGTTCCATGGCGTTTCGTTTCACGCGAAACGGGGCCGAGTTAAAAAAAAAAATATCCGACTAGTCCATTCCGAACTTGGTCCGCATCACTTCGTCTCCTGTCAGGATCTGCTAGTACATTCCGGATGTCAAACGGATAGGAAACGGAAGGAGAAACGATGCAGTGTGACTATCATTTTACCCTACAGAATTTACATTAACAAAGACAATAACGGGTGTTGGTAGTTCGATTTCCCCTTCCCTTAATATCCATTTGGGATCAAACTATATTGTGTAATAGGTTAAAAGGATGTCTTTTATAGCGCTCTTTGCCTATAATAGAGTTAGATTTATATCTCACTATAGCATATTATAACATTTTTTTTTTTTTTTTTTTTAATGGCAACTGAACAATCTATTTAAATCATTTCACCTTTTCAATGAAGTAATGTAAAGCGAGAGACAAAATTATAAAACATAACTATTCGCAAGGAAATTACGTTGATAATAAAGACACGAATTAGTAGCTCTGGGTATGATTATCGAATATAACGCATTTCCATTGTTAGTAACATTCCTTCATAACCAAATAAAATAGACAGCTTTTAGCCGTTAAATATGCATAATTATAGTTTAAAAGTTTCAGTTATAAATTCACAGCCTCATAATGATTTCGAGCTTTGCTCATAGTTTCTATTGACCCTCAATAAGTATGTTTACGGCAGGGTTATAATATCCGCGTACAGTTTTCAAATAAAATGCAATATCAAATAAGTATTCGAAATAAAAAACTGCAAATCTTAACAAGAACATAAAGTTAAAATGCCATTAAATGAGAGATTGATGCTTGTCTGATTGTTCGGTATTTTAGGATTACATTTGTAACATTTTGTTATTAAACAATATTCATTAAGCGAAATCAAAACATCACATTTGTATAGGGAAAGGAACTTTAAATACCATTAATTAAAAGACTGCAAATGTTCTGATTTGTATTTTCAGTAAGTAAGATAACAACTAAATATAATAGCTTTGAGAAAGGACAGTATATTGTTTTAGATCATTACCACACGGCAAATGTAAATGCTGAATACGCACAACAAACATTAATTTTTGTTTACATCAAACTTGTTCCTAGTAATTGTTGGGGGTCGGTCGATTTGATACACGAACTGATTTTACTTCTCTAATGAGATTTAACTTTTTTTCGCCCCTCCTCGGGCGTTATCAAAATAACGATGGGTAAAGACACTTTATCTAGCTCATCCATCTAAAATATAATAATAATAATAACAACATATATTTGCATTTCAGACAGTTCCATTTCATATCTTAGGCATTTCGTTAACACTGAAAAGAAAGAAAAAAGGTCATCTTCTCATCATCAGCCCTCTTCTACATCGGAATTCGTAATTTCCCCTCGCTCCTGTTCGCATTGATATGTTTGTACATCTTTTACACCATTCATCATTATATAGCATTGTTACAAAATATGAATTTACACTACTTACAGAATACATACATTGTCATGATGATTTTCCCGAACGTGTGTGCAAAGTTTTAAGGTAAGTATGACAAGGAAATACACACAATTTAAAGTCACTGCGTCACCACAGTAGGAAATGCGCACAGGGTAAGTACCATGTTCTAAGAGCCTGGTGGAATCGTGCGTGAGCCCAACACTCACACGACTCTTTAGCGTATGTAAGCTACAGAACGCGCCGCGTGCGTGTGTCAATGGTCAATTCGCGCCACTATGATCCAATTTAAGATCAACCCCTGACTCGACGATGCGCATGACAACCATACACAATTTTAAAATCACCGTGTCTTCTACACGAGAGGGCGTATCGGAAAGGCACACACAGACCCATGTATTTATAGGCATAATATATACTGCTCTGTGCGTACCGAACATACAGTAGCGGCAGCGCCATGGTATATTCCGAACTACGCGGAAGCGCGCGTGAGCTGCCGCTTCACGGACGCAACTCTTTAGCCGTGCAATGGTAACGAGCGCGACGCGCGTAAACACGACGCCCACTCGCCAAACATACGCGCTCTTACATGGCGACGCAGTAACTCTAATGTATTACGTAACAACATAGGTACATCAGTTCTTGAGTACACTTAAGGCTAACTTCCATGACAGAAAAAAAACAAAAACATGATAGACCACATCGATTAATACGATTTGAAATTGAAAATTGTACATAAACGTGGAAATGTGAATATTTCGCTTTGGAATAGATATACCTGGTGATTTGTGGAAGAATGTTTAAATTCTGCATGTGTGTTTCCCATACAGACACAGAACAATCGAATCTGTACAACCAAAGTTGCTCTATTCTAATCTCTATAAACTAAACTCATAGAAAAATGAGTACTGTAAATGTAATTGATGAAATTTGCTACACAATTATACGATTTTGGTACATTGTTTTTTGCTTTATCATGTTGTTGCACAAAATATATTTCAGTATGTGTTTTTTTCTTTCATTGTTATTTCGAAATGTTACATGGAATATACAAAATAAACACTTTCAATCATCGTATCATTTATTTACAACAATGCAAAACCTGACTTATGTCAATCCAAAAAATCGACACAAAGACCTTGAACGAATCACAGAAATAAGCGAGGAGCGAGATCTTTCAGCCACCGGTTGCATGTTTTGTTTTATAATCAAACCTACTCTAGCGACAAACAAAAAACAACACTGACAAATAAAACAACGAGGAATGACTTTGCAGCATTTAAAAATAAGTTTCTCGTTATTGTCCTTTCAGTCTATCACTTGTTTTTATACAAAACTATCTTCTAAACATAAAGAATGGCTGATGTGACTTTCGCAGCCACAGAATCACCATTTTATTAAGTCGTTGCATGCCATATCTTTGGTGCATTGCTCTCTTTGTACATGTTTTAATGTTAAAATTTCATATTTTGTAGGTAATCAATGCCATCTTATTTAATTCCATAAAACAACCCACTATACATTTTGACGAGTCTTCCTTAGAATATTGAAACAAAGCCACCCTGTGAAAACTGTGTTCAGTTCAAACCTTTTCCACAGTGTCGAGAACCATCACACTGTGAAAGCAAGGTGTGCAGACAGTAACCACACTGTGAAACCAACTTTGTTCACAGTGAGCTCACAGTGTGATGGGTATTGACATTGTGAAATAGCGCGTAAAATAATTATTTATGATGATTAACACAGTGTGATCACACTGTGATACACAATGAGTAAACAGTGTGATTCACACTGTGAAAACACTGTATGTTAACTTTGACTATTATGATCACAAGATAAACTAATACCATGTATGTTTTTGCTTTTACCCGTCACCAAAATACATTGTATGTACAACAATTACGCTCAAGTAGTCAACTTCAAAATCAATTGTATCACTAAGTCGCAAAACTAATGCTTATTTATAAAGATCTTCAGCGCAACATTATAAACAACAAATAATATACAATTGCAAATGGCATTTGAAAGCGTATTTCGAAAAAAAATATTGGAATTATATAAGTGCTTTGTTGCGAAAGATTCTGTCATAACGTCTATACATTATTCAAAGGTCAATCATATAGTAGCTCTTGTTTACAACGTTCAAAATTAGTAAATTAATTGCTCATACGGGCAATGTGGAACGCGCACTTCAACCAAACCTCAACGCAATTTATCAACAAATTAACACCGCAAACAAACAAAAACAAAAAATCATGAACACCAGATCGACCTCTCGAATCGGCAATGTTAACTAACTTGATGTGAAGTTTGTGAAAATACAAACGTATTAAAATATCTTAATTATAACTTTTTCATATCACCATGCATATACTTATAACAATGGTTGTGTGTATTGTTATTTTGTTAACAGCATTTCAGATGCCAAAACCCCCCACATGCAATTCACCCGAAAACATAATCAATTAACATTTCTTAATAGTTATGTCATTATTATAAATCATACTTGCAAACCGTTGAATACATAATGTGCGTTAATGTCATGTTAATATGATCTGCAACGTATAATAACAAAAACATTAAAACTACAAATTTCCAAAAAACTGTTGATTGAATGGTAGATCAAAACCTTTGAGTGGGAATTAACCAGTTACCTATAGGGAACTTTAGGTGTAGCATGATAAGTTGTATGAATAAGGATTGCGTGAAGCGGCCATTGTTCACGTGATAGTTTCGATCGCAAAATCACCGCGTCAAAACCTCTTTTGTCCCTTCGCTAACCAAGCGAACCAAGATAGCGCAGTCGATAGAGAGTGAGACTTATAACCCAAAGACCCCCGGTTCGAATCCTACCCTTGCCGCTTTTACATCTTGTTTTGTATTTGCTATTTCAACAAATTTATTCTAAACAACAGTTGTAGAACAAATTAAAACAACAGTTGTGTTAACTTTAAACAACTGGGGTTGTTGAATGTTTTCAAAAACAGTTGGAAGGTTCATATGTCAAACAGCGATTGTTGAAACATTTCAATAAGTTGTTGAAACATTTCAACAAGTTGTTGAATTTGTTTACACAGCGTTTTAACAGTGTAACTCTATGAGGAATGCAAAATCTTGTAGGGAACGGGTTAAATATGGGGATGTTAAAGCAGCATTACGAATAAAACAATCCAGACAACCTACTTTTTTTGGAGAAAAAAACATGAATTAAAGGGTTACTGGGTCAGTAAATAACATTATTATAATCATTATTCTGTACTGCAAGATTCGCATACCCATTTCAACGGGTGGCATGAACGCTTAGCACACACAAAAAAGGTGGATACTATACGCAAATAATACCTTTACTTATATTTTAGTTATACTTTATATGTTAGTTAATTTATTCGGGGGAGGGGTGGGGGGTGCTGAATGAGCATACCAATAATAGGTAAACCCCTCTGAACGAATGAACTATGGACATCGCATCATAACATTAACTATTATGTAATATTTCGAAAATGTTATGATTATAAAGTTTAGTAATTCTGTACCAATCTTTTTCTTCGTTGAATACAGTACTATGAAAATTTTGTATTTGTTGTTGTCATTTGTAGTATTCTATTTTCCTATATCTATTATTTTATTTTTAAAAATAAAATTATGATTACAACATGTACCGCTGGCACTTTTATAGTTACCAACATGGGGGAAGACGTGCATGAAGAATTGTGTTCATAAAAAAAAACACACATAAATAATTGTAGTGGTTAATTGACGCACTTTTAATCAAGAGCGTACGGACAATTCGTCTTCCACGAGGCGTTTCACAGAGATCCTAAGTTGAACTTAACTCTCAAGTTAGACCTAACTATTATGGAAAGCCAATAGGTTCTTTGTGAAATCATGGGAAACGGTTCTTTTAAAAGGTATACATTTTGGTTCTAATCAGTAATCTTTGTTATTATCAAGGAGCCTTAGGTGTTTGATATGGGAAGTTGTTTCAAATACATTTTGTTTTGCTTTTGATCATGTGATGTTTCATTCCAAGGCTACAAATGGCTTTCCATAATTGTTAGGTCCAACTTGGTGTTAAGTTGAACTTAACATTTTTGTAAAGCACCCCTCAGGAGCATCTATCATACATTTTCCTCCGAATTAGCCGTTTTTTTTGCCAGAAAATAAAGCTGATCTGTCCTTCAATTAGCTAATTGTGCCCCCAAACATGATGGTTTGCACGTTAAAGTATTTTAACAAGGATTGGGGAAGGGGTGCAGGCTGCCCCTCACCCCCTAGGCACCGTACCCCTTTAATCATACTTTCAACGTTAACATCCTAGTTCAACAGCTTAATGATTTTGTTGTTTTTTTCAGTTCCACTAAAACAAAATAATGTATTTTTCTTTCAACTTGGACAGCCATTGGTAATTTCAAATAATCGCTTGCATTAAAGCTTGTTTTTAATTATTTACACTCATACATTATATAACAGCTACAGTGTGAGTTTGTTTTTCCAAGACAATAATGTAACGATAACGTTGTGCTCCAAGTATAGAGAACATATACATATTTCAGGCACTCATTACAAATAATCTTCTGAAATATTGAAGAGTCAAAATAAACATAATATTTTTGTCGACCATATAGAAAACTATGGTGCATTTCTTTCGTTGAAACGTACGTGAAAACAAAGAAGTTTCAATAAAAATTGCACCAAACTCCATCCATACGGAATGCACATGTGTTTTGTTCATGGTATGGTATGTTCGTGTTTTCTTAATCTGGCAATCGAGATATCGCTAATTCCCCGCAAAGTCCGCAAAGTCTATACATTCGCGGTTAGTTGACAGAGCTAGTCATACAGGAGTCCCCGCCGGAGATTTGGGGAGTTTGATCCTCCCATTGCGCCCTTCTTCTCCCGATGACGGAACGAGCCTTTGCGATGCCGGGCTTCCGTGAGCCCTCGGCCTCTTGAACAATATCTTGGGGCTCCACTTGGACCGATCCCCCTCCTTCGCCCAAGGATCGGAGGCGATCGTGCTGCACGTGCAGTCTGGATGCTTAGAAAGCCCATGCGACTGGCTCTTCGGGTTGGAAGAATCAAAGTCAAGATCGACAAGGAACTGCTGTTGCTCCTGCTGCTGCGGCGGCAGGCTGTAGTCCGCGCCTGTCTCAGGACACACAAAGGCCACGTGCTTTTTGGGCGCCGAGCCGTGCGGCCGTTCGCGTGCCGTTTTTAGAATACGTGGAAGCTGCGTATTGTTGCTGTTGTTTTCGTTAGAATCGCCACTACTTTCGGGCAACAAGGCGTTGCGTTGCTGAAAGTCCGTGGCATTCGATAAGAGGTCCGAGCTTGCGTTTAATACACTGACTTGCCCGGCTAACAAGTTCTCATCTGAACCGTTCACCTTGAGTCCGTTGCGCTGGTGGACGTTGTTGTTGTCACGCGTGAGTTTGTCTTGCAGAAAGAGGTTCTGCTCCATGACGGGCGTGTTGCCCTGCACGATGAGGGCCTCATCGGAGCCGACACCGATTGCAATGTCCTGGTCGAGGCCAGGGGCGATATCATCCAGCACGAAGGTTTCCCCATTCTGGTGACAAGCTTCATCCACTGCAAAATCGTCTTCCTCGTCGTTATCATCCTCATGATTCGCGACTTTGGGACACTGCAGCGCATCTTCACACGACGACGTCGATGAAGTCGTCAGCTTGCACGTTTCCGGTGGCGACTCGTGGTCGTTGGGGGACCAGTCGGGCACGCCGCTGACATCTGCATCAGGATCGACGCCGACGTTGTTCTCGGGGACGGGCTGCAGAGGCACCAGTTCCTCCTGCTTCTCATAGGCCTGGACTTTCCCGTTCCCGACGTGATGATCCGTTTTCCCGACAGACTTAACGCTCTTGACGCTCGTCTTCACCGTGTCGTCGCCGCTCTTCCGAAAATTCGAAAAGTTGTTTGCGAAACTGTTGCGATACTGATGGGAACCCTTTCTGGAGTTTATTCGTGACGGTAAGGTATTCTCTTCCCGCCATCTCCGGAACCGCCTCTTGATAACGCTTTGTACCTGTCGAAATGTGAGGAACATTTCATAATTGTTAAAGGGATTTAGTAACGTTGTTGGCAAGTGCAAAAAGTGATGAGTGATTAATAATGTGTATTGGAGTGATCTGATATGTCTACAAAGTAATGTGTGAACATTTCACGTTAATTTGATGTTTTTTTGGCTGAGATATGAGCAAAAATGCAAAGTGATATTCACTAACTCAGGTACTTTGTACACGGCATGCAATTATCACGTAGACAATTTCATATCAGAGCACTTCAATAGTAAATATCTTTTGAACGGAATGGAAATTTGAAAAAACCGAAACCTGTCCTGTGCTTTTATTATCAATATGAATATGATAAGTTATGAGATAACCACTAGAGTTCCAAGTAAGTTTTGAAGATTTGGACAATATTACTAAGTCCCTTTAATTGTTTGTAAAGTTATTAATGTAATCAATGTTTAGTGGTATAAATAGTGCCAGACCAGGTATGTTTAAATATATAATTATTAACATGGGAGTTCATCTGGATTGGTATTTCCCTAAGAATTAACATTCTGAGGTTATTCTTATAGTTTCAAGTAGAAATTCAAGTATGAAGTATACTTCTTATCTTAAATGGAAACTAATATCATCACATAAAAAAGAAACGAACTTGCCATCACAATTTGGAATAAAACGGTTATCCGTATAACCCCTTTCACTTCTGTTTACTGGACTTCACACATGAGAAACTAATTCCAACTGCACCCTTATTTAGGGAAGATTCAATCGTGTTTAAAAACGAATAGCAAATTGGTATACCATAGTATTGGTATACCATATAGTATTGTTTTCTTTGAGTAAGTGTCAACTGATGTTTATAATGTCAATGCATACAAAGCAACACGAATACTATTGAATAAAAACAAACCCATAAATGATAGCCACAATTTCGAAACACACTAATGCTCATCCCAATTCACATACCCATACCCCTGTTTCGGAAGTTCTTATTATTTTGTGAAAAACACCCCTTCAAATAATGTATAACCTTTTCTTAGAGTGCCGGAGATTCGATCAATTTAAAATGCCATTGTACATTAAATGAGCGAGATTCAAAATTGAATTTGTTCGTTCATCATGTTAAAAGGAACACTATTTTCGATTTACAATTCACACAATAAAAGAACAACATTCATCATTGCAAGAAATACATTCAAACGCTAGACTAGACATACCTCTTGATTCATGTAGACGTATATGATGGCGACGAAGAGGCCCTGAGTGGACTGCAGGACGGCGTTGACGTAGCGGTACACGTACGTGGAGACGTTTGGCTCCTTGGGGTTGGGCTCCAGGAGGAGCATGAAGTACGCGGCTCCCAGCAGCGGGAGTAGCACGATGATGCCTCGCACACCCTTCCTGTTTTCGTGGAATAAATAGAGGTAGGGATGAAAACAAAAGAAATGGTGATAATACTAATAATAACATAACATTTGTATATTGCGCCTATAGAGTGGTGAAGTATGACGTCATCAAACATCTATTTTTAGAATTTTCAAAATTTAACTTCATTTTCCGAAAGAGCATCAAAAATAATGTCCAAATGTCGAAAATCAATTGAATATGTTAAGTATTGGCTGGGATATGCCCATCCAAATGAATTTTACTTCAATGGGCAATCGGTGTTATAGTGCAGCTCTGGTTCATAAAGTTATTTTGTATGACGTCATAGCTTCTGTACTGCAGCCTCTAAGCCTCTATGCGCTTAGAGAAGAAAGTTGCAGGTAGAGTCTATGTTTGAGCTATGACTGATAGTGTTCTTTGGAGAGAACCAGTTCAAGGTTGTGTTGGAAAGAGTAAACAGAAGGTGAGGTGGTATTTAAATTGATCCATTAACTTTGTCAAATTCAAATAAAATCACTTTAACATTTCACCATACATTTTATCGTAACTCATTGCCTAACAGGAACCTGGTGGGCCCTCCTGTATCAACTCTATGGGGATTTCGAATTCTAGTAGTGAACAGGTTTATAACCCATTGCCTTAGGGGACCTGGTAGGCCCTGTTTTAATTATATAGGGAATGCAACATATAGATGGGAGCATGTTGACACAACTTGAGAAAGGAAAACATAAAATGCATGATTTACTATTTCCAACAATGTATGATAATAACAATAATATATCATATTTGTATAGCGCCTAATGCAGAACCGCTTCTAAGCCCTTTCAGTAATATTATCCCAGATCATTTTGGAACAGTTCAGGCCCGCGCACGTATCTTGTACTCGTTCTCAACTCCCTGGCGAGCATACTAGCCGCGGGCAACCATATAAAAGAGGTGCTCCAGGGGGGTGTTATACAAAGATCCTAAGTTGGAATTAAAAGTTATGGTAAATTCAAAAGCAAAATTGCAAGAATTTGTTGACTTTTCATAAATTTTACATTAAAAACATGAAATCTTCTTGATAATGGAAAATATTAATGATTTGAATGAAAATTGTATGCCTTTTAAAAGAACTTTAAACAAAAAAATCAAAGAAAACAACGGCTTTCCATAATTTGTAAGTCCAACTTAAGAGTTTAAGTTCAACTTAGGATCTTTGTGAAACACCCCCAGGCTAATGAATTTTAGGTTGATCGTGAAGTGTTACGTACCTGTACTGCTGCGTCTCGAATGAATGTGAAGCGCGTAGCTTGGTGACCAGGATCACGATGATGTGGACCATGAAACAGACGTTTACCTTTAAAACAAAATAGGGATACAATAACAATAATAAATAACAATAATCTTTTCTTATAAATCGCAATCTTACAATTAAGTCTCAATGCGCATAAATATATACATGAAAAAGAGAGAGAAATAGAAGAGTATATTTTGAGCAAAAATGAAATATTAATTAAAACTTACAATAATAGGTAAATTGAATATTGAAACAATACAAGAGACAGATTGAAATAGTACGCAATAGTGATCGAACATAATACGTACTAGAATCATATTTATGAATCATTACGGCATAATGTGCATTGCCAATAATGTAAATATGTTATATTAATGAACGCATTACCGTAGTTTCGAATTTCCAAGACAAATATATATAATTTAAAAAAATACTATACAGTACATACAGATTTATAACTAAATCGAGACATGGGATAACAAAACCCATACATTGTTGTCACTTCTACATACGTCTTCATATAATTATATACCTACCTTGACCATGACCTACGCAATGTACCAAATAACACAACAAACACATTTGATACACTACAATGTCACTGTTCACGTCCTATAAGGTGGAGATGATTTAAATTAAGAAAATACTGCTGAAAGCTGCTGATCTACTAAATATCGCCAATATGGTAAAATGAGAGTCGTATAACGCCTATAGCTTTCAATCCTAGCATGATCTTCGTCAGGGCAAAATGACAGTTACTACATAGAGACAACCGAATATATATACCAAAACGACACATTATACACTGGAGATGATTGACTTACCAGAATAACCGCCATAATGGGAACTCTCACGATGTAGTCCGCCTCATTCTTACTAAGACAACTGTAAGAAAAATGGACATTGGTGCAATATCAGTTATTGAATAACAAATTATTAACGTTTCTGTACTATAGCAGGAATTTCTTCACATAAATCATATATTGTAATATGATCCACTGTACGATTGTTTAGATTGCCAGCCCTGCGTTTTTCATTGATTTTAGTGAAACTTGGAAATATTAAGTTTGACTTAGAATTAGGGTAATACTATAATAATATAATAATAGAAATTTATATAGCGCATATTGCAAAGATCCTCTAAGCGCTTAAACAAATTTACATAAAATTAACAAATTGAACAAAACAAATTTTAGGGAATATAAACATATCTTGTATTAACAAAGAATTAACGATCACAAAAGGCTAACTTAAACAAATGAGTTTTTAAGGGTAGGCTATCTATAGTTTTCGAATAAAACATATCCAAAGCAAAGCACTATAATTGATAATTTTAAGAAAGTCCTACTCCTTAATCCTTGATAAAGATTATGAACTATATATGATTCTCAATATCATTGTTTTGCATTTGAACACATGTTCGGCAATGTTACGAACGACTTTTTTAACACTTTTGGTAACAGTGCAATTAAAGTTAAAACTTAAAAATCTTTTCGAAACAAACCAGGGGGTGTTTCACACAGATCCTAAGTCGAACTTAACTCTAAGTTGGACTTAAACATTACGAAAAGCCGTTAGTTTCTTCAAAACATTTTTATTAAAAGTTCTATTAAAATCAACAAATAAATCAAGGAGATTTCTTGAGTTTGTTATTATATTTTTTTTTTAAAGAAGGGGTATAGGAAACTCACTCTGCATCAAGTGGCTCGTTTGAAGCCGTCACTGTCATCGTAATGGCGTGCGCAACGGCGAACACTACCGGCAGACCTAGTTGTGAAAGTACAATGGGAAAACATTAATGGATTTATAATATTAATAATTGTCCATGTTTATATAGTCATTTATCACCAAAGTCTCAAAGCGCTCGGAGCATAATTCCCTTGGATTAAGCCGAACTGCCAAGCATTTTAAGGAATACATTCCTGCCAAGTAACCGTTTAATACACCTGGTTTAGGGGCAGCAAATGTGGATAAAGTGCCTGGCTGATCAAAGGACACACGTGCCGCGCGGCGGTCGGGAATCGAACCCACGACATTCGTATCGAAAGACGAAGGCCCGAACCAATAATACCACAACACTCCCATATGTATAGTATCTAAGTTGACATTATGAACATTGAGACAAATTGGTATACATTGGACATGCTATGTCCATTGAGTTATGTGTTAAAATACCTTGTTAAACGAATGTCATAGTTATGACCAAGTAATGAACAAAAATGCAAAGTCACATTCTACTCCTTGACATAATGTTGTTTACCGTTGACATGATCCCCTGGGATTTTCCCCCTTAAAATTAAATCATAACTATCTCAGTAATAAATATAACTTTAAAACAAAAATATGTATATTAGGCATGTTAGGTAGAGGAAAGCAATCATGTATGATAGAATCACTAGATATGCCAAAGTGTGTGGTCGATTGGGACAAAGTTACTAGATCCCTCAAGTCAAACCAACGGTGTTACAATAACAACATTTATATTCGCTAGCTCATTTTGATGTGATTCGCAAGACGGCTATGCTTGCCTTACCCTACAGTAGTCATGTATTATAACACGGGAACAATTTTTTTCTGGATAACAATATGAATCAATTCAAGTCGTTGTGTTACTGTGGAAATCAAATCATTTCGAATAGTATATGATATATCATTTTTGTTTCGACCTAGAAATATGGTAGACAGATTGAGTATGGTTATGAACTATCAATATGTTACTTTAACAATTACCAGACTGTGTGTATTACAGGCCTGAAATAGTCCTGAACCGATTCGCATAATGTTTGTTTTTTTCCTGACAAAATGCAGTGGTACTTGAAAGGGAAGAACATTAATTCCCCTTATTATTTTGTTTAAAGGGACTTAGTAACATTGTCCAAATCCTCAAAATAAAATTGTAATTCTAGCGGTTCCTTTATACCTTGTTGTATTCGTATTAACAATAAAATCATGGGACAGCTTTCGGTTTTTCAAATTTCCCTTTCATTACAAAGATATGTATGATTGAAGTATTTAGATAAGAAAATCTCCGGGCGAGATTTTCATCCCTGTACAAAGTGAATGCAGTGAGTTGGTGAATATCACCCAATATCACTTTGCATTTTCGCTCATTACTTGGCCATACATTGTCCATTTGACCTGAAATTTTCACACAATACCCTGAGGACATATGAGATAACAACAGTATACATTGCATCAACCATTCATCAGTTTTTGCACATCTCAACAAAGTTACTAGATCCCTTTAAAGTGATCCATTAATTTCTTTAGATTTGGCCAAAAGAGATTTTTTTAAATTTCCATCATAATATACCAAAAGCTTCGTTAGATTTGGGAACAAATCATAAAATTCGATTCAATTCAATTCAGTTTTATTTATGTTTCCAACACAACACTGGAGTTAAATAAATTATAGTCATTTACAAAAATTAAGGTATACATATTGGAAACAATAACAAGTAAGGTACACTAAATATTAGAAAACGTACACCGTTTAACTAGTGAAAACATTGTCAGATTTTTTCACCTACTGCCCATTAATGTTCACTACAATCAAAGGGTTCCGGAACGCTTTTAAAATGAATCATAAATATCTCTATAATAAGGGAGACGTTTGAAAGATCAAAACCCAACTCATTCTTCTGTTTATACCATTAGCCTAAAAACAAGATACAAGAGAAGTGCCAAAGCTCCAAGTGATTTTGATTACATTTGACAAAGTTAATGGATTGCTATGAGCATACATTATATGCAACGAATGCGGCACATATAACAGCTTAATAGTGTTTGGAAGTTCATTGCCATTTTAAAAAGTTGATCCTCGACCCTAAAATAACAACATCACCTGTTGCTGCTTGTAAAATTCATTAGACATCTGGGTACCAACGAAAAATGCCACAAAGCTCATTTGTTTCATATACATGCTATTAACCCTGTGGGACATGTGACTTTGGCTTCATGCCGAAAATCTCAGCAAAAGCATTTAAAGGGATTTAGTACCTTGCATTTAAATCGTGTTAAAACATTGACATTCAAATCTAGTGGGTATTTCATGCCTTGCTTATTTGTTCTCTTATTCGCATAAGTGTGGAACCAGCTGTTTAAATGTGCACTTTGTAATTTGATTATGGATGCTTTAGTATGAACACAAATAAAAGTGATGATTATTCGTGTTTCCTATAAACAAGATGGCAATGAATCGACAAATAACACTTTGCATTTCACTTATTACTTTACACATTATGACATTCGTTTATTACGAACTTTTCAGACATAATTTTCAGTGGATATATCAGATTAGACTGAGAAATAAACATAGTGTGTTATTATCAACCCTTTTTGTGTCAGTGTTTGCAATATGTGGGAAACGTATTTGCTAGATTCCTAATATAACCCGCTTAATATTCACAAGGAATTATAGGAAAGTCTCAAACCAGTATAAAAACCATGGTAACGTATTATAGCAGCAAGCCTCGGAGGCTTCATTGTCTAGGGGTTGCGCACTTGGCAATCAGCCATAGCCGCGCCGGAAAGACCTGGATGAATAATGCTATTTATTTGCATCCCAGTTTTACCCCAGAATCAAAATGAAACTAACAACAAGAATGGACAAGTTTTCATCACAAGTGTTGACTTGAAACCCTTGGGATAACTACCTGATATATTCCAAAATAAGTTCCCTGTGACGGTAACGCGCTTAATCCCTAAATCAAATCGATTGCATGTTCCTATTATAAGACAGTGCTAGCAACATGTTGTTCTCAGTATAAGAGGCTGAATTGAATAAATTATCTCTGGGATTTAAAACAAAGTAAAATCTGTCTAGAAATACGAAAACATTGGCTCTTTGTAAATAACCACTTATGCATTATGAGTGATCCAAAATAATACAATGAACTCAGGCATCATTTGTCGACAACTCTCCATTATACTATGTAACAACCGTTCACATTTTGCTATCTCCACGGTCACACTTCAATATAATTGATTATAAATATAATGCATTCTATAAGACATGTTTTGAACTCGAACGAAGATGCAAAATATGTTTTATAAAAAGAAGAAGAACATTACTGAACACTAAATTGTCGAAAATAATATGGTACACCAGCATCAAATCGTTTTGACTACAGTTTAAAATGTACAAAAGTGATCACTGTAGACAAGTGACCTCTGTAGACAGGTTTCAAAACAATGTTTTTTCTCTGCAGGGGATCACGGACGGAAGCAATTATATGATAAGGATGGTTGGCTGATAAGTATAGACAGATGGGAACTAAGGTAGGTTTGATTGTTTGAAGTTCAACACCATAACAAAGCAGTACAAAGTGTCATTATTTCCTTCCACGCGGGGGAGCATAGGTGTGGCACGCTCTGGTGGGCGGGGAACAAAATATACCCCCCTTTGATTAAATTGTTTCGCTTTGCCGTCAGAGCTGGTTACGTGCCAACAACCTATCAATTCATTATTCTGATGTTGTTTCCGTTCATCATACAAAATAAGATTAATGTTAGTTATTCAAAAGAATGTCCGATTTGTTTTTTTGCTGAGTAATATATCGAATATCCTTCTAGAAAATAAAATACACTCTTATATTTATGTAATGCGATGCATGTTTTGCATCAATATCTTATTTCGTATATGATTTCGTTTGCATAGTGCTATTGCTATGCTTTCTTTTAGTTCTTCAGAAAGGTGATATTTTTGGTTGAGATGATGTCTCTAGAAATGCCACATTTTGGGACACCCCTCAAACGAAACTGTTAAATATTTTTCCCACGCAATGTGAAGAGATTATATCATACTTTTTAATTTGTTTTCAATTGAAATGTGTTATCAAATATTAGTCAAATTGGCCTGAATTATCATCCGTGGCACAACTTTACTCCAGGCTAACAAAAAACGGGACCCAGTAAGTGTTTAAAATCATGTCGCACCTGTGAAATTTGACTAGCACTTTGTCATCATTACCAATGCAAATCCATCTGCAATAGACCGCTTCTGTAATGTATGCAAATAACATGCGCATGACGTCAGACTCCCCGTCGTCAATCTTAACAATAGTAACTAAGTCCGGCAAGCTAGCTTGCCGGACATGGTTACTTTTGTTAAGCTTGCCGACGGGGAGTCTGACGTCATACGCATATTATTTGCATACATTACCGAAGCGGTCTATTGCACCCTGGATCATCCATGACGTTATATTACTTGTGACCATTAAAACTATGACTAGAATGTCAAGCGACTCTTTGGCCTGATGCCTAAGCAGAACTATAGGTATTGATTGGATAATGACAAAGAAACAAGTATAATATGTCCAGTGGCACATGGCAACCATCAATGGGCTAGCGAAATGTGACGGTTGTGTAACGGTTTAACCGGTTGCTGGTCATTTCTGTCTTTTTAGCCCGAAATACAGTTGTTGTACCATTGCATGATGAGAATTAGGGCTTTAAATAGTTCTAAAGCCACTGCATGAACTTACCCCAGCCTATGACGCAGTAGACCCAGAATTTCTCCCTCCGAACGGTGAGGGCGCGAACCACCATTGTGTGGAGATACAGGCCCTCCACGAACATCCAAAAGAAGTTGGTGAGGTTGAGATACACTACAGCCGTTCCCTGCATCCGACAATACCACTGGAGTGAAGAGGGAAATGAGACATGAACATAAATAAGTCGGTAAGAGAAAGATATTAAAGGGATCTAGTAACTTTGTTGACAAGTGCAACAAGCGATAGTACAATAATAAGCTACCTGTCGAGCTCAAAATCAAACTTTTAGAACAAAGTACACAAGCAGAAACGAAGCATGCGTTCCATGTTCATATGCCCATGTAGGCATGTGTACAAAGTCGGAACAAGAAACAGGTTTTGTAAGTTGGAACAAAAGTGGATTAAACACCTTTTGGAATTAAAGGGATCTAGTAACTTTGTTGACAAGTGCAAAAAGCGATGAGTGATGTTATTAATACAAATGTGTATTGGTGTGATCTAAATATATGTCCACAAAGTAATGTGTGACAATTTCACGTTAATTGGATGTTTTTTGGCCGAGAAATGAGCAAAACTGCAAAGTGATATTTACTAACTCAGTGTACCTACTTTGTACACGGCATGAAATTATCCCGTAGACAATTTTATATTTGAACACAAAATGGAAATTTGAAAAGACCAAAACCTGTCCGGTGGTTTTATTGTTAATATGAATAAGATAAGGTATGAGAGAACCACTAGAGTTCCATGTAAGTTTTGAGGATTTGGACAATGTTCATGATGTTAACAGTTACGTAATCCCTTTAACGCAAGCCACATGTTGTACTTCGGGGATATCCATGTTTAAAGTGTGGGAGCCTTGTATGAAACCCACACTATCTCTCTTATATGTTTGATACATACTTTATAGAAATATAACTATTCATTATCTACAAAGTTTGCTTCATGTAGAGAATGTTCCGACTTACAATAATTATAGCTTTCAAAACTAAATTTAACCAATTGAAAAATCGTCTTAACGCCCTTTTCACTCTTACCCTATAAATGAATGAGGAAGTTCATATACAAAAGGGTGGAATATGAATTCATAAAGATATGAGAAAATAGGGTAAAAGGTCACATCAACATATTTATATATTTAATTATTTGTTTATTTATGCATTCATGTTTCTGGTCAAACGTAAATCGACAATATTAAATATCAGTATGAATTTGTACATGTGAACATATGAATGCCCTGAATTTTGACCACGATATATTGCCGGAAATACAGTTAAGCCCACCACACACAGTGCCGACTCGATCCGATCCGACTGGTTTTCAGTCAGGCTAGAATCGGTTTCGCTCAGCCGGAGCCGATTCAACATGTTGAATCGGCCTCGAATGATCTCCGTCTGGCTCTTGACCGGCTAAACGGTAGTCCTGATGCAATGTATCTTGAGTTGAACCGACTGAAAACCAGTCGGATCGGGTCGAGTCGGCTCTGTGTGCGGAGGGCTTTGGAATATTTTATGAGACAGCTTTAATACCGGTTGGTCCGCGGCTGTGGAAGCCGTGCTGATGATGATGATGAGAAAGAAGATGATGTAGAGCAGGAGGAAGCTTGCCACCAGGTTGAGATGGATGTAGTTCCTCACGCATCTTAGGCTCCTAGAGGATTTAAATTAACAACAATGATGATAATTTGTTAACAATAATAATAAAGATGTTTCTACTAAAATTATTACTACTAAATAATAGTATTATTAACCCCTTGCCTACGGGAAAATGGTGGGGCTTGAAACATGCATATAGAAATGTCAGAACGTTGAAGGGAACAGGATAATAATAATATATACAATAACAATAGCAATATTAACAATAACAACAATAATAATAATACTAATGATAATAATAATAATACTAATACTAATAATTATAATACTAAACAATACCTTTCATTTCACAATTTTCCAATCAATAATTTGAGAAATAATGTTATTACTAACTCAATACACCAATTTACTCTTAATATCAAACATATTATTAAGATCTGAAAACTACATGAACTTCAAAATTTATAACAAACACATTGTATTAAAAACAAGGTATACATATTAATGTGAACCAAACTTTTACTCCGTTGCCTACACGAACATGCTAGGTCCTATATCAACTCTATGGAGATTGTAGAAACTAGTATGGGACATGTTAATGTAATTATTCACATTAAAACGAAAACGTTCCAGGAGAATTTTCTGGGGTTAGGTAGGGCGTGGGCGAGATGATCGCTTACAATGCAGTTCCACGCATACCTATTGTGTTATGCGTGTGTATGTCTAAGGATTTGGAGATTTCATCTATAATACCCGAGTTTCTATCCCCGTATTATTTTGATAAGCATTTGATAAGCACCGTGACATTATACTTGGATTCATAATCAATAATGCTCATAAAATAAAAACAAACTACAGACCTGGGAATATTCCTGACTAGAACCTTCTTTGAGATGATATACTCGTCACAACAACCTTGGCATGTGCACGAACGACTAATGAAGAGCTTTGTATCAAAAAGCACTAAACCTACTTTCCATACAAATTGAGTTAACGATATCAGTACATTTATAAGCTACGTAGCTATCTAGGAACCCACATTACAATCATAATCAAAATATGGAATGTTCCATTTTATATATTAAAATCTTTGTATATTGTTTTATGTATAATATTTTTATTATTGTATTGTTTTTTATTCTTGATTCGGAAAAGAAAGAAAAAAATACCTTAGCGCCGTTCTCTTTCTCAACCAACGAATTTATCTTATTGTAATACGTATTATCGAATCATCTCACCTACAACACAATGTTCACTCTTACATTTCCCAATGATTATCGATAACTGAAATCAACTTACTTGAAGTATATCAAAATGAAGAACGCCCCCATGAGTGCAGTGAAAGACAGGATGTACCCGGTGTAGATGATCATATCCACTGCTCGGGAGTGCGGGTCGAAGGGCTGCACAGTGGAACACAAAATGTAACATGAACAAATTAAAATATATAATCATTATTTCAATACAATGGAGCTGGTAGATATAGTAGCATAAGTATAGTAGTCATTAATGTTCGCGTTTCAACCAATCAGATTTGCGCATTTTTAACACCATGCAGGACCCCGTTGCAGAAAGAGATACATTCAACTTACAATCGATTGTAAGTAACAATAGTGATTGTAAGTCAGACCATTTGTGCGTTTCAACTGATCAGGTTTGTGCATTTAGAACACATGATCTGACTTACAATTAATTGCAAATTGCAATCGAGTGTATCTATTTCTGCAACGGGGCCATGATCTGACTTACAATTCAATGCAACTTTATAATCGATTGTATCCTTTTCTGCAATGGGGCCCTTATCTGACTTACTATTCATTGCAACTTTACACTCGAGTGTACCTCTTTCTGCAAAGGGGGCCCTGATGTATCCACTGAGCGACGGGTGAAAAATTCAAATAGTTGCCGGTCATAAAATGTGTGGCAGGCAAGGTCGTTGAATAATTTGATAAAACGTAATCCAGTATAGCATGTAGGAGATAACTTAATTTCAATTTCAATTTCAAACTTCATGTAATACATTTAACCTGTTTGATGTATACCAATTTATTTGATTTGAAGCAATGTTAAATCAAATAAGTAGGTCAAAGAATATGCCCCATTGGTGTTTTTTTTACATAAACTTCTTTAAAAAGTTAAAGTAAAAGTCCTTCCCGTGCTAATTTTGGCACACGAAGCGGCGCCTATCTCCGATTCATTAGCCCTAAGCCACACGTCTACTAAATGTAGCGAAAGCTACAGAAGGGGGCCAGTCCTCTGGTAACTTGTGTGATTAACGTAACTTTCCCTTATCCATTCTATAAATGCCGAGCGCTCGGCTTAAAGGCAGAAGGTACCATTTTTAAAGTCTTTGGTATGTCCCGGTCTGGGTTCGAACCCGGGACCTCCCGTGCATGATGCGGACACTATAACCGCTAAAACCACCATGCTCAGTTAAACTTTTTAAACTAGTCCTAAATTCCCGTTGAATTTATTCCGCTGATCATGCATTGGTATCACCATTATTTGTAGCTACCCATAGTTCAATGTTTATATTCCTCACTGAGGTATTTAAGTTATATATTTTTTGTTTTATAGAGCGACATCAAGATGAAACAATCTTAAATTAAATACCAGTTATTCGGTATTTAGGAAGGCGTTTGAAATGGTTCATATTTCTGGATAGATATTTATTTATTTAGTCAATCATTTATTTAGATAAATGTGTAATGACTGTCATTTGAAGAAGTGTATTCAAAAGGAGCCAAATCTGTTTTAACAACAGCGAAGTTATCACGATCAGGTGTTTGATTTTTGATTGTACACAATCCTAGGGGTAGATGAACAAAGTAAATGCTCAAAATGTCGCTTACGATTGCTCAATCTTTATCAACATTTGAATCGAAAAGCTGTAAAACAGCATTAAACGTAGATAGGTTGGAAATATACAGTACAAAGAGAGGTAACCAACTTCCTGGGCTGTCTTCCTGGAACCGATGCATATTGCCTAAAATACATTTTTTGTATTTTTGTAGCGCGAGATTGACAGGGCGCACCCACCGACAGGATGATGATTGCAAACGTCTCGCGCAAGATATCGACATGATAGGAGAGAGGGAATACAGAGCGATACATTCGACAAGAATCTTGTCTAAAGCCCGGCGCAGACAAAGCCGACTTGACCCGATCCGACTAGTTTTCAGTCAGGCTAGAGTCAGTTTCGCTCAGTCAGAGCCGATCCAACATGTTGAATCGGCCTCGAATGACCTTCAAATGGCTCTTGACTGGCAAAACCAGAGTCCTGAGGCAGCGCATACTGAGTTAATCAGGCTGAAAACCAGTCGGAAAGGGTCGAGTCGGCTCTGTCTGCGCCGGGCATAAGACTAAAAGAGAGGCAGCGATACTCACCCGGTTCGATATGATCGCCTCGCACTGGCTGTAGTCGGACTTGTTATCGTTTCCCCACGAGCCGTTGAAATGACATAACCTCGTAACGGTATCTGTAAGATTATATAAAACATTAACAAATAAATAAAATATGTGTGATAATGATATATACGAGCATTATTTACAACCCACTAAATGTGGATTCTCTTTTATCTGGTTGTCTTGTATATGTTAAATGTATGCTTTTTTCTTCAGGATTCAACTTTCCTTTATTATGTATTTTTGGTATTCATGTTGTAGTATCTATTTCATCGAACTATGTCTGATTTGTATACAGGGCACCCTGGAAAACAGTGATTGATCACGCGGACGGGGCCACCGTGTTTAAACAAGACTGAATAAATACATAAACAAATAAATATATAAATACATGAAATAAATAAATAAATAAATAAAGAATAAGTACACAAATAAATAAATAAATACATACAGATATACACAAATAAATAAATACATACATAAATAAATAAACAAATAGATAACTACTTATAGTAATACATGTATTATCTCCCTAAAACGAATACTATCACTGCCATGATAGAACTAGGGTATTTCTTCCGCGCACGGATTGTCGCATTTCGGCGGTGTTTGTCATAAAAAGTGGGCACCAAAGCTGTTTTTCTACATAACAGCCATCCCCCACCCCCACCCCCCACCCCCACTCCCTCTCCGTCACTTCACTTGCTCGACCCTCTTGCCATCCTTGTCCAATAACCTGATAACATACATCTGTATAAATATATCATTATGTGATAAATATTTTATACGACGAGCTTATATTCCAAAATGCGCTTAATCCAATTTCCGTAAAATTGAGTTAACAATGTCAGTAGAATAATCATGATAATACGCTACCTGTCGAGTTCAAAATCAGCCATCCCCACCCCCACCCCCCCCCCCCCCTAATCCCTCTCCGTCACTTCACTTGCTCGACCCTCTTTCCATCCTTGTACAATAACCTGATAACATACATCTGTATAAATATATCATAACGTGATGAATATATTATATGACGAGCTTAATTCCAAAATGCGCTTAATCCATTTTCCGTAAAATTGAGTTAACAATGTTAGTAGAATAATCATGATAATACGCTACCTGTCGAGTTCAACATCAACATTTCAGGACAAAGTACACAATCAGAAACAAATCATGAATCCCATTTGCATATTCCCATAGGCATGTGTACACAAACTGAAAAGGAAACATGTTTTGCTCCAATGTTGAAAAAAAGTGGATTAAGCACCTTTTGAAATTAAGCTGTTCATAATACTTGTAACATCTTCCTGGTAGTTACTTTTGAGCCAAGTTAACAGTAGTGTGAGGGCCAGTGCCAGGCTGGGCGTTCATCAATAATCATAGGGTAATGACATCACGATACGTCATTTCAGACTAAGTTTAGTGAAAACTCTGCATGATACATTTACTAAATGAACCGCTACTCATCATTTTGTATGGCAAAAGAAAAGAAGAGTCACAAGAGAGGATTCGAACCCATGACCCCAAGTGTTGATGTCCACAGCGTGACCAGTAGGCCACGTCAACGACTGATGATCGGTGTTGGTTTCATTGTAACTATAAGCCCTCAAACTCATCCGAACCCTAATCCTATAGTTATGAATATTCATGATACCGCACATCGCGCGCCAGAGTGCAGATGACGTACCGTGACGTCATGACCTTATGTTTATACGTGCCTTCGCAGTTGTTGCGATTGCAAGATCACGTGACAAAATTCTAGTACGGCCGGATTTTAAAACGACGTAGCAGCCGCCGCTTTGTGTATAATGTCAATGGACCCTTTACTTCCTGGCATGACACCCGAAACTAAATGAAGATATTTATTCAAGAATATTAATTTCATGACACTTTCAGTGCTAATTATGCAAAGAGAGCAACATCTGTCTAACATTTCCAACAAATTCGATCATTTCTGTCACATTATAATGCAACAAACTGAATTTTAATGAACATATTTCGAAACTCGAATGCCACTTATAATCACACGGCTGGCGGCGCACTGCATTGCATGCAAATCAAGCTGCATGCAGTTCAAGCACTGTCTGCATTGTGCGTACTGTACCCGGGCCGCACCCGGGCCGTGCTAGCTATGTTTCGCTCGGGAAACTGCAACAAACACAGTCTCAAATGAAGGGTAAGAATTGTCTTTGTATAGAAAAGCATTGAAATGTATTTTAGATATTCCATACTAAGGGGAAATCATATCAAGTTTGTCAGAAATGAATACTAAGTAGTTGATCGGGTTCTTGATTTCGTTCTGCAGTTATACGAAACACGTAACCATTGGGCCCAATTGCATATATGTTTGAGTGCAATGTACGGCGCGGCACGAAGAAAGGAGAGTCATTTTTGTCAATCAAAATCGAGTTGTATCCTTGAATTTTAAACAAACGATCGTATTCCTTGAATTATCTGAAAATGTATATTGTTCTCGATATATGTTAGGCAATGACAGTGTTATAGAGTTGATATTCATGAATAAATATCTTCATTTAGTTTCGGGTGTCATGCCAGGAAGTAAAGAGTCCATTGACATTATACACAAAGCGGCGGCTGCTACGTCGTTTGAAAATCCGGCCGTACTAGAATTTTGTCACGTGATCTTGCAATCGCAACAACTGCGAAGGCACGTATTCATGAACGCCCAGCCTAGCACTGGCCCTCACGCTACTGTTGGCTCAAAATTAACTACCCATATTCCTCTGTTACAGTGGTATTCCATACTCTTACCGTTGGTGTTGTATTCGATGCCCCTGAAGGACTCCGGACACTGCCTGACAACCTCCCCAGGGGGATTGGCCTTCCAGCACTGTATCTCGTCGAAGAAGCTCGGACAAAATGTACCTGGGTGGAGAAGGAAAACAAATAACAGAAAATGACAGGTTGAACTTAACGTGATCTATAAAGGGATAATAATACAGTTTTGGTTTAGAGGGCGCTTCAAGAAATAATAAATTTGCGAGGTAATGGAAAACTAAGTGTAATGATTGACAGAGCACGTGATTTTAAAGATAAGAACAAACTTTATTTGATCTAAATCGATTCAGAAAGAGCTGAAATATCAATAAATAATTATGTTATAGAAAACATTTATTATTAGGCTTAAACACTTTTTCGAAAAAGTACCAAAGAGATTTTCAATAGTTGTTAATATCTCTATTGAATCAACATAACAACAAATTGCATACACAATTTTCTATTAAAACAAAGGTTGAAATCATTATGTTTTTAAAAAGCGCCCTCTTGTGTTTTAACGGTGGCTTTTTGAAAAATAACAGCAGTTTATCTTAGAAGTTTGTAAGTTGTTGTTTTTTCTACTTTTCGGGCATGCTGGAATTAAAACTAATACTAGTTTGTAATGGTATGGTGCAAGTTTTGGTTACTAAAATTGTTAATAATTTTTTTACTAACCATTTTTAGATACTTCTAAACATGCTGAATTATGGTTGTTAGTCTCTGAAAAGAGCACTGTTTAAAGGGGTAGTACAGTTTTGGTAAGGCTGAACTTTAGTAACCAAACCTGGACAGTAACATTATAAACTAATAGTTATAACTCCACCATGCTAGAAAGGTATACAAAATTACAAACGACTAAGTAAAAAGCCCATTATCATTCAAAAAGAGCCATTAAAACACAAGAGGGCGCTCTCTAAAAAGGCATTGGTTTTAACCATTTTTCATACAAAATTATGCATGTGATGTTTTATTGAAATCTTGATTATATAGAGAGATCATCAACAACTATTTAAAAAACGCTTTTGAAAATTTTTGAAAAAGTGTATGCATTTTTTTGATTTTTTGAAAAATTCATCTAATTATTTGGACCCCAAATAATTATAAGATCATTATTTATTGATATTTCAGCCGTTTCTGGACCGATTTTGACCAAATAAAGTTTATTCTGCCACTAAAAGTGCATGTTCTCTCAAATTCGACACTCAGTTTTTCATTACCTCACAAAATATTAAACTAAACTACCCCTTTAAGTTGCGAAACAAATAATCTGACAAAATATAACTGTACAACATGAATAATCACGTATATTACTAAAATAATGTTAAACACCATACCTCCATCGTCGGCTTCGAAGTCAAAGAAGGCCGGCTCCAGGAGCTCTCGGAGCGTGCACTGTTCCCGGGGGTCGCTGTAGTTCATTCCCTGCATATCGGCCGCCTGTCGGACGAGGAGGTCGAAGACGGTCGAGTTGAGCAGCTGATTATCGGGTTCGTCCAGCGGCATCTCGGAGGGCGTCTGGTCCGGCGGGTCGGTGGGCGAGTACGGAGACGATGACGGCGCCTGGGAGACCGGCATCCGCGCGATATACGTGATCTCCTCCATCTTTGCCGTCGTGTTCGGCGCGGTGGACGCGTTATCTGATGACGATGTCGACGCTACGGTGACGCTCTCGATAGTCGCATTGACGTCGCTGGTGTCGACATACGACGCGTTGGTTGGCGGAAGCGACGTCGGTGGGGGACCGGTGGCAGCGGCCGCTGGCTCAGCAGTTTGGTTCTCGTTACTAGGGCGGGGCGGCTTGCACGGGGGGTGTCCGTGGGGGCGGGGCTTGTCTGGGGTGCAACCACAGATATGACGGCACAGAGTGTAGCTAGAATGACGATCTGTTAAGAGAAACAACGACAAAAAGAACAACAAAAACGTTAATGCGTATTCGTTACATCGGTGGCAGCCGTAGAAGTATCAGTGTTACCAACGTGACACCATCGCCTAAACCAACGTTAATAATTATAGTTTCTGCATATCGAATGGTGCATATCATTGTAATCACAAGGAAGGATATATAATCACTATGCCGAGTCCCTCGAAAAAGGTATCTCCGTACTTTGTTTTTTTTAGTGGCGTATATTTAGAGAGTTATCCGACAGGGGAGGGGGGGGGGGGGGGGGGGTTCACGGCGTTAGTATGGCGTTATGCGTTCCTTTCGCGTTTGGCCCTATATGGTTGATGGGGCTCCCTGGGGATCAACATGTGAGGACAAACGCCCCCCCCCCCCCCCCCATCTGCTCATGGGGCGCACTCCTGCTCCCCCCCCCCCCCCCCCCCATCCTGCGCCCCTTTGCTCCCTAATCTATATACCTCACCGCAACAAATTCAAATTCATCTTGTGGATGTATCTCTTACCGGCATCTACTCAAATACTCAAAACTATGCTATTCTCTTACGCTCGATATACAAAAGCATGGAATAGATTATTTGTCGCCTTAGACGATTCTGGAGTGACGGTAAGCCTGCGTATTACACGGTGGTAAATATGAATTATTTACTCAAAGTGGATACACCACATGTGTACAATATGAACCAAAGAATAGTCATCGTAGGTGGGGGTATTGAAGGGGGGCTTCAATACTACCACCATTCCCCCCCCCCCCCCCGCCCCTCGCCCCCACCACCACCCACACAACAAAGGTTTAAACAGTCAAAATTACGCGTAAAATCATCCGATCTGGCGACTATTATGTTTTGGGATTTGTTAATTAAGTGTTCAAAATTCGGTCAAAGAATAGCATCCCCATGTGCACCCCGTAACTTGTTGCCCACACGCCAATCGTACACAAAACAACTCGTATTATATTACTGACTTATTCATGATATACACTGTCAGGATTTAAAATAAAAAGATTCTTAATTCGGAGATACTGTACTTGTTGAAAGGTATTAGAGGTGTTTGTGTAGCCTATATTCTTGTAAAGCGTATTTTCCTCCTTGGAAAAAAAATGGTGATCTATTTTCAAGAATTTCAAGGCTGTTGCACGTCTTCGGCTGGATTATACCCCGAATAATAATTACTGCAACACTCGTAAACATCTCATGATTTTGTTTTTGTCCTTGTTCCCGAAAACTTCTTATTTCTCGAACACAACTCATTAAGGCCCGGTCACATATCAACGAATAGCGCAAACGGATGCCCGACGAATAGAACATTTGCGAAATCAAATTATCCGGTCGTGAAATTCGTCTCAATTGCTCCATGCACAAAACATTCCACCGGGTAGAACAACGCACATCGCCTTACAAGGAACGGACAAGATACGGATACCAACGGAGACGAACGATTAATTATTATAAACTGTTGCTCTCCGTCGGGCATCCGATTACGCTATCCGGTGATATGTGACCGGGCCTTTACACTCCCTCCGCAGAAAACCGTTGTCAGAAAATAAATAGGTGTTAAGCAATGCATTGGGTCATAATAGAGTGTAACAGGGGGGACATGGGAGGGGGAGGGTGCGGGTGCGGGAGCAATAACTCCTTCAGAGAGGCTAAAGCCCGGCGTAGACAGAGCCGACTCGACCCGATCCGACTGGTTTCAATCAGGCTAGAGTTGGGCCCGGTCGGTCGGAGCAGATTTATCGTGTTGAATCGGCCCCAACTGGCATCCGACTGTCTCTCGACTGGCAAAATGTGTGTCGCGAGGCACTGAAAACTGAGCCGATCGGAATGACAACCAGTCGAGTCGGCTCTGTCTGCGCCGGGCATTATGGCCTCCTTGTCTCCCCACCTCCAGATATACCACCGGGCGTCTAGTGTAATTGCAGACGTAATAATTTCATACGTAGACAAAATAATTATGTTCTTTGTTATTATCATCAAGCTCTCGTTACATTGAAAGATGGTTATTTGTGGAATGTTGTCTATTCCGTTCATTATAACCTCGAGTTTCTAGGGGAAGCTGCAAGGAGATGCAGCAAACTTCATTAACATCGTCCATTGCACGAGCGTACCCTTTAGCTTAAATTGATTACATCGAGTTAGGAAAGCAGGCTATTTGGGAGACATTGGGCGTACGTGGCACGCCGAAATATTCTAAAACAACACCAATAATTACAACAAAATTGACAAACTCCTTGGAAAAGAGGGGAGACAGTAATTACATTATTTTACTTCTAATTTCATCGAAATATGGAGACGACATCGCAAACACACGCCATGTCATTAACTTGTTTCATGCATGGCAGAGCACGCTATACTTATAAACAACACGACCTTGGCTCATAATGGCCTTGAGCCAAGCATGCTAGAAGGTGTCGTCACATATCACCGGCTATCGGATGCCCGACGGATAGAACATTTGCGAAATCAAATTATCCGGTGGTGAACGTCGTCTCAATTGCTTAAAGAAATAGTTGAGTTTTGGTCAAACTGAATTTTAGTAACCAAAACCTGCACCATTACATTACAAACTAATAATTATATATAACGCCAAGTTCTCGAAAGGAATACAAATTACAAACGACTATGTAAAAAAGCCTGTTATCATGAAAAAAGAGACGTTAAAACTCAAGAGGGCGCTCTCTAAATACTCATTGGTTTCAACCATTTAAAATAAAATATTGTGCATGTGATGTTTTTTTGAAATAGTGATTAGATAGAGAGATAATGAACAACTATTTAAAAACCTCTTGTAAATTTTTGAAAAGAATTATTTTTAACGGCTGGTTCAAAATTATTGAATATTTGTGGGGCCCCACAATTATTACAAATGGTTATGTTTGTAGATATTTCAGCCGTTTCTGAACCGGTTTTGATCAAATAAAGTTTATTCTCTCATTAAAATTGTATGCTCTTTCAAATTTGACATTCAGTTTTTCATTATCTCACAAACAAATTATTTTGTTTAGCGCCCTCTTTACCCAAACTCAACTGTCCCTTTAATTCGAAAAACCCAATCATATTGGCAATACGAATACAACAAGGTATATTAAGAGAACTGCTATAGTTCTAAGCAAGTTTTGTGGATTTGGACAACGTTTACTAAATCCATGTAAAGGCGGTATATGCGGCGCAGATTTTCCACCCGAATATAATTAGTATGTTGGGCCACTGACGCATTATTTAACCTTGATTTAGTTCGGTCCAGTCAGGAGCATCAAATGGCGAAGCTAATTTAACCCGCATATGGCTAACTATCATGATATACATACAAATAGATGAGTAGTTAACCAGGGTCCCGTAGGGAATGACCTTCCAGGAGGAATACCACGTGCCGGTGTCAGCGCACGAAATGTCCCCCGTACAGCCACCGGACACGTTCCGCGTCTCCCACGCGACAAAGTGACCAACTAGCCTTGCGATAATGAGATTAGTATTCATATTGCCATCAGCGCAGGCATGCGTGCATACCAACCATTAGTACCGCTATATAAGTGTTCAATGTAAAACAACCAATCTGAAGCACAGCTCCAGCAACGATATTACAAAGAAATGTGTAGTCAACCAGTTTACTCCCAAGCAATTAACCATACGATGACGTACATTCGTTTTTCACCCGTGTTTATGTTGTTGTTGTTGTTGTTTTGTAATATTTATTTCCAAACTCGTTGGCGGAACACCCTATATCAGCCACAGACTGGCTTGCTGTGCCAACTGGCGCATATTTTACAGTGAGTATTATAAATTTGTAGCAAAATAAATGCCCCCGCTATACGTCGGCTACTCAATAATTGCATACTCAACCTACAAGCCTTCTTATGTTTCATACGCTACTACTAACAAATAAGTAGTCAGAAGAGAAATAAAACATGCATTGAACCTTAGTAGGCTCCATGTGAAAACAAACATTGATAGGTCATCCTTATGCATGGACTAAACAGGAAATCAGCGGTTCCGTGCCTTATACCCAATCAATACTTTCAAAGATCCGCCCTCTTCCGCCGTTGATAGTTTATCGACCGACTTGCATGCGGCTCGGAGCACGAATCATCGCCGGTGCAAACGGGACAAGAGCAGAGGATCACAGTGGTTATTTATGCATGCTTGAGTTTAAAAGGTGTGTTCTTGAATTATTAAGTGCAAATTCCTGCTTTCGCCTTTATAATTATGCCGACATACCCAGAAACTGGCCGCCTGGCATATTATCCGCGCACAGTCGTCGCCTCAGTCCGCTTTATTTTAACACTGCACAACATAATGGGTTTGCATACAATGTTCTAAAAACTGTCTAATGGCACTAAAATAATATTCGAACTAAGAACACAATATATTTGTTGGCCTTTGATACAGTTTTTCCCTTTTATCTAACCACTGTTTATAACATGTGGCACTTGTCTGACTGGAAGTGCTCATTATTGCAGTTAATCCATCACAAAATTGAACTCAATAATAAATCCACTCAACGTGTTTCTTTTAAATTCGAAATGATAGCGCTAATGCAACGCTTCTGCTGAAGGACACTGTTAACGAATGTACATTATCCAAAGTAACATACCGCATCATCAGTAGTTTTGTTGAACATTTGACATTATGCCCACCGGCGCCGTTCGTACGTGCTATGGTTATCATCGTACCCATGTTACGGATAATGCAGCGATATTCGACCGAAGGACAGAATCGCCCGTGGATAAACAACATAACCATGATAATATAACGTTAAATATATAAAGACGTATGCCTGGATTCACAAAGGAGGTTTGTACAAACCATGGTTTAAACCATGGTCTACATCTATGGAGTGCCATTTGTAAACTGATGGAGAAAGAATGTAAACTCCTTACTTGTTAACAATGTTGATGGTACACATTTACTAAATGCACCAAATAAATGGTTGTCTTCTCAGATGGTGAAATTTGCTGGTTAGCAAGCTCTAACAGTCAAATAATTCGAAATTAGAAATCGTTTTACTTGTATACAGTCAGAATGCAACTCAGCCCGATTCCACTGTATTTATTCATATCGTATTCATAGATTTGCGACCCGCACGCACCAATGAGCAATGCAGAGGGGTATTATTTTGAGCTTTATGGAACCTTAACATAGTTTGTAATGAATGAATGTGGTATCAAATTTTAGAGGAAGAATCATATTTTATGTCTATAATAATTAATCAAGTATTAAATCAAATTTTACCAGTGAAATTTCTTGTCAAATATCACCAAAAAATAATAAGTTCAGAAGTAAAAAATAACAGTTTATGCTTCTTGCGTCTCAATGATTTTATAATCATTGTAAAGCATGTTTTATACTCTTTCAGGATATGTAGGTTTTATTTTGTTGCGTTGGATAATCGGGTCAGGAGCCAAGAAAATACCACTCAGGTACAAATTAAGAACAACTAAAATGCGAACGAGCATTCCTATTGGATGGTACGAAGGGGTGTGTTTGAAGCGGGCCAGTGATTGGCCTCATTCAAATAACGCAATACCAGGCTCCCCCTCGTAAACGCGCTGTGCGGGGAAAGATAAATTCTCTCTCTCCCTCTCTCTTCATCGCGGACGTGCAGAATGTGCGTGATGCTGAATCAACCAATCAACGGGCTGGATTGCCGCTGAAAGCCAACAATATGATATTTTATTTTGTCCTTTGCTGGTCTTTGTTGGCTCCTGACCCGATTAAGAAATAAACGGCTTCAAAATTGACATATTTATAAAGTGTATTAAATTACCTTTCATATGGTATAAATATGAAGGAGACGCAAGTACATTTTGTAAGTTTTCAAGCCGAATGAAAAAGAACTTTCAAAAACGAATTTTGTCAAGTTATTACACTTGATTTTCATCTTTTTGTCGTTGTTGAATTAAAAATATAATTATATGGAAGCAAAGAATGACATATTTTCTACAATGTCATATATCACATTGTACAATAGGTTATTGCAAACTGAAGTTATCGCATTTTTAAAATGATGTATCTCCAGCCGAGTACTATTCGGGAGAGAAAATTCGATCGGTGGAATCTGAATAGAACGAGCGTTTTAGCCTCATTAAAACATGCTTTGCTCTATGACTGTATACGAGCAGCACTCCATAGATGTAGACCATGGTTTAAACCACGTCTTGTACAAACCTCCTTTGTGAATCCGGGCCATAATGTCCAAGGAGATTATGATTTATGTAGTTATTACAATAATCATAAATGTACACCAACTACACAAGTAAGGTAATCTGCTTTGACCATTGTCAGCAAGATACTCCATCCTTTTTTATAGTTTGGATGGGGGGCTACCATTTAAAATTCATAGCGGGATAAATCAAACGATGAAAACAATTCAATAAAACACCTCAAATATTTCCCGCCCGCGTTTTCTCACCATGTCTTTACCTCACTTTTTTTTAATTTAAACAATACATTCGGCTGTCTTTATAAATGCACCGATGAACAATCAATATCTTGCGTAAAGTTCCAAGTCGGAAATTGAGAATAGTATTCAAAGGTAGTTCGGATTCGTAGATCAGACGTGCGTTGCCATATTGCGAACGCCTTGCGCACGGTGTGGACTACACGCACACTGGCTCAGTGTTATGCGGTGCGAACAAACTATAGCCTAGTTCAAAGTGGCGACCAGCCATCTCGACACGAGACACTCTTTAAAATAAGGAACAACGAACAAGGGGAAAAGAACAAAACACAGATGGAGAAAGAAGCAAGGAAGTTTGTTTGTTTGCTTGTTTGTTTATTTATTTCCGCAATCACAACAATAAATACAGCAATGAAGTGCAACGGGGGACAAAACCGCTGAAGTGACGTACGTGCTGAGAACGACCGAACACCTAAGGCAAACCTACATCCAAGAAAAATTACTTAGTACGACGAAAGTGGAAATAATGTATCTTTCTATTAAAAGTAAGACATTTCTTTTAGTATTTCGATCGATAATCGAGAAAAAAATATAATGGCAAATTCCCAGCGATCACTATTGGAGTCACCCTAGTCTCTATAATAGAATCGCCGGAAGCCGGTCTTAATACAATAGTACAACGGCAATCAATACAAATGACATCGCGAATCCTCACGACCGGCCCGATGTCATCGATTCATTTTCTACTATGGATGAACCCTAATTCACATCATAAATGGTAAAAACTGATACTGTTAACATTGGCACACTTTCCCTTTTTTGTATTTATCGTGAATAGCTACATACAGTTATACACACGTATATTAACACCAGAGGCCAAGCGCCACTTCACGACGCTTTGCGTGCGCGCATAAATGATCCTGTATACCATGTATACAGTAATCGCTTGCGCTCTGAGTCTTTTCGATGAGCGCATCATCGCATAAATAAACGTCGCTCAAAGTGCGTGCAAACATATGCGCGTTGGCTCATCGAACACAGTTTTCCCGTGATTGGGATTTAGAGCGAAATTGATAGACAGAATATACATGGTATAATCATTTATATTTCACCTAGTCCCTCTTGAAGTTCGTGAAGAAACAATGTCTGTTTTGATTCGTGTTAACTGTTTTACAAGGTCGACCGTGTCTATATTCTCTTCATTAGTTCGTTCCATCAATAGTGTCTAAACACAGGCCTCTCCTCGCTCTAGTTCAGTCTTTGATGATGACTGCCAAGGTTGCACGTCATGATTTAAACTTGCCAGTGATGATGTTAAGCAAATATAATTATCATATTCAATCCTTTGAGTGTTGTTGTCGACTATAGTCGCAATACTCATAACAGCACCATTGATTTGCTTCAATGGTTAGATCACCGATCTAGTAATCCGGAGGTCTCAGGTTCGGTTCCTGACGAAGCCCAATATTATTTGTTTTTTTCCCCAGTTATTATTGTCCTCTATGTTTGAATTTACACAAGATGAGAAATAGATGAAGTTTGTAGGCGCTCAGGCTCCTAAAGCCCTCCGCAAACTAAGCCGACTCGACCCGATCCGACTGGTTTTCAGTCGGTTCAGCTCAGTATATTATATACGTTGTCTCAGGACTCCTGTTTTGCCGGTCAAGAGGCAGTCGGAGGCATCCGAGGCCGATTCAACATGTTGAATCGGCTACGACAGAGCGAAACCCGAATCTAGCCTGACTGAAAACCAGTCGGATCGGGTCAAGTCGGCTCGTGTGCGGAGGGCCTAATGCCCGGCGCAGACAGAGCCGACTCGACTGGTTGTCCTTCCGATCGGCTCAGTTTTCAGTGCCTCGCGACACACATTTTGCCAGTCGAGAGACAGTCGGATGCCAGTTGGGGCCGATTCAACACGATAAATCTGCTCCGACCGACCGGGCCCAACCCTAGCCTGATTGAAACCAGTCGGATCGGGTCGAGTCGGCTCTGTCTGCGCCGGGCTTTAAGGCCCGGCGCAGACAGAGCCGACTCGACCCGATCCGACAGGTTTTCAGTCAGGCTAGAGTCAGTTTCGCTCAATCGGAGCCGATCCAACATGTTAAATCGGCCTCGAATGAGCTCCGACTGGCTCTTGACTGGCAAAACCGGAGTCCTGAGGCAACACATGTACTGAGTTAATCAGGCTGAAAACCAGTCGGATCGGGTCGAGTCGGCTCTGTCTGAGCCGGGCTTAACTCTTTCTCTACTGGATTATGCAATTCGCGTAGAGTACATACATGGCTTACCCGGTTTCCGTAGGCAATGGATTAACTCTAATATCCATACGACATGGTCAAGTGGATTCGTTAACTTAAATGTGGCACCCAGGGGCTTATAATAGCCACAATTTGCTTCAAGTCTCCATAAAACATAACTATTATTTGACATAAGTATTGATATCAACGTATATTGCGCGCTTGCGTCATGACAGTACCCCATCTATCTGTCTATCATCATTGATCATGTCTAGTTAAACATGAAAAGCATCCTTACTGTATAAATCAACAGCCAACACGTATTACAAGGAAACTCATTGATGTATCTAAAAATGGCACTACGTGATTACGAATATAAGAGTATCGGGAAATGAACGATAATGCCACAAGCAATGTTAATTATCAGATAATACACGCAAGTTATTAAACAAGATGATTCAAATTAGAGCGACGTTTCCATTTATATCAGTTTTTTTTATCAGATATATTTGTTGCCAATAACTACGTGTGCATTATTACGCCGCTCTACGTATACGTGAGATTAACCTGCAGGTATCATCTCGATCTACTTAGACCAACTGTACGGTAGCTATTTAAATTCACACTCCATTTGCTCTGTAAATGTGTCAATTTTACGATCTATTCACGCCTGTAAGAAAAAAAACCCTAAATAAACGGTATGTCATAGTATATTATTGTGTTGAACTGTGTCATTTATAATACTGGAACGCTTAGAATTACATTACTTTCTCTTTGTAATTCAGTACTTATTATCACAAAATATAAATTATATAAATGCATTGTTAATCATACTTGTCCTCATGTGAACCCAAATGTAAGACATTTAGTCATAGTTTATACATATCACATCTCAACTCCTCAAGACAGTTTTACAACCCTGTCGGAAAGAACACACTCATCCACAGCGTGAACACCGTGTGAACACACTGTGTTTCACAGTGTGGACCACAATGTTAAATTCGAGCGTTTTCACAGTGTGTAAACCAACGCACTGTGAACACACTGTGAGGGCACTATCGCCACAGTGTGAAATTGCCTGCGTTCACAGTGTGTAAAACGATGCGCTCAGACTGTGTATCTCAGCAATTTACTAGGGTGTACACAGTGTGCGTTGGCTTTTACAATGTGAACACGCTCGAATTTAACATTGTGGTCCACACTGTGAAACACATTGTGTTCACACCATAGGCGTTCACACTGTGGATGAGTGTGTTCTTTCCGGCAGGGAAGGCACAGTATACAAAGAGGTGAGAAGAGGCGATTTAAATTCCTGTTCACCATGCTTGTCCTCATGTGATCCCAAATAAAAGACTAGTTATTATGTATTATATTTTGATAAGGAATTACAATTCTGATATAAATTCATGCAAATAATCACACCTCAATTTCTCAAGAACGTCTTGACTTGTGAAAAACAGTTCTACGAGGCACAACTGTATATAATATGTGGGTCGACATGAGGCGCGTTGAGAAATGGAACACCGCCGAATTGATAGGCTTAGTGAGGCTCTGAGGGAAAACTATTTATTTGCAAAGGTGGTGAAAATATTCATTTTAGTTGTTGATTACGACCTCATGATATCGATATACATTTCAAAATGAGAACACATTTTGTTTAAAAGCTGCTTTCAAAGTATTACCGTCTATTTTAAAATGTTTGTCTCAGTTAATTCGACACCAGAATGTCATACTATAGGCTACGACTGAATATTTTCCTGTAAAGGCTCTAATATCGGTATAAAAGTAATGTACTAAAATCTTATCCTGTTTTTAGCCTCAGGTGATGTTCAGTGTTGGAAAACAGGCAGAGTGAAATAAAGTGGGACGAGGATAGATGGATAATGCGATTATAAGTTGATTATATTTTAACATATTAATAATTTAAAGAATGTTAAAACATTCATACCTTTAGAATACCAGTTCCACTCTCTCCAATGCGGTCATACAAACAACCACAAATACGGGGCACTCAAATTCAATTTCGACAATTGATATGGATCACAACTTTCTAACAGATTACTAAGATAATCATTATTCGTCTGGAATTAATATGTAAGATTGGGACCCTCAAAGACGAAGAATCGATTTTGTATTAACCCATTGGCAGCAGGAAACCGGTGGGCCCTATATATTAAAGGGATAGTTGAGTTTTGGTATAGAGGGCGCTACGCAAAATATTTGTTTTTTTTGAGATAATGAAAAACTGAGTGTAAAATTTGAAAGAGCATACAATTTTAATGGCAGAATACACTTTATTTGATCAAAATCGGTTCAGAAACGGCTGAAATATCCATAAACATAACCATTTGTAATAAATGTGGGGCCCCACAAGTATTCGATAATTTTGAACCAGCAGTTAAAATTCGTTTTAGAATGCTTCCTCTTTTCAACAAATTTCAAAAGAGGTTTTTAGACAGTTGTTGATTATCTCTCTATCTAATCACAAAACATCACATGCACAATATTTTATTTTAAAAGGTTTAAACAAATTTTCTTTTGAAAGCGCCATCTTTAGTTTAAACAGCTCTTTTTAAAAAATGATAACAGGCTTCTTACTTAGTCGTTTGTAATTTCTTTATTCCTTTTGAGCATGGCATGGTGGAGTTATAACTATTAGTTTGTAATGTAATGGTGCAGGTTTTGGTAACTAAAATTCAGTTTTACTAAAACTGTACTCTCTCTACCAGAACTCAACTATCCCTTTATATGGGGATTTCACAATCTTGAGTTTACGTTAAGCTGATAGGTACGGGGCATACACTCTAGAAACCTGCGGACCTACATACTAAGATGTTAGTACATTGTACAAACTATTGAATGTTTCCAAAAATAGGAACTCACTGTCAATGGTTAATCCATATAAACTAACTTTGAAATTATTTAAAAGGATGTTGAACTTTTAAAACTAAACAGCAGTGTAGTCAACTTGTTCCCCTAACTAAATGTTGACATTCCCACAGGATTTATACAGGACCCACCCGGTTCTCGTAAGCAAGAGGTTAATATACACGATATACAAGAACAATTTAGTTAGAAATTATTCTGTCCGCATAAACCGTAAGTTATAGATATGAAACGTTGTCAGAGTCAACCAAAACGTATCGCTAAAAACAGTCAGGCGAAATTTCGCATCGCTCACGTTGTCATTATACAGGGTGTCTCAGAAAGAATGCAACACCTACGATCGTTTATTTCATCAACACCATCGACCAAATGTCATTGTTTTTTGTTTGATTGGGTATAACATTCTTTTTCCAACAACATAATACCATGAGCATTGATTTTGGGTAAGGCGTTTGGATCCTAGGGCCATTTTTCTGAGGCAATGTCGTTTCCTAAATTTGCCACTTTTTCGTCTCCAGCGATCCTCGGAACACAGAGGCATTCTTGCCCCACGGCCTCCCATAGACAGAAGAACCGCATGACTGCTTTCCCTTTGATAAGGAAGACAATGTGAGCCATACCGTACGGGGTACTCGATTACGCAACACTGTCTTCTTTATCAAAGGGAGAGCAGTCATGCGGTTCTTCTGTTTATGGGAGGCCGTGGGGCAAATTTAGGATACGACATTGCCTCAGAAAAATGGCCCTAGGATCCAGACGCCGTACCCAAAATCAATGCTCACGGTATCATTTTGTTGGAAAAAGAATGTTCTGCCCAATCAAAGGTGTCGCATTCTTTCTGAGACACCCTGTATAATAGTCCAGAAACCTCATTATCACTCAATCTCGTTGTCTTTAAATTTTCGTGGATTTACTTTATGGAATTGTGGGCAATTAAGCAAATGAAAATCACGGGAGGAAAAGTAGATCACGTCCTGAAAAAATTTTCAACTTCTCCTTGAGAGTTTAATTACTTCAAAGTGGGTCAATTAATCTTTCATACCCCGAAGGACAAAAGAGTAATTTCGCGCAAAAGGACCATTATTTGTTTTGCTCGCAACTGTCATAATAAGGTCTCACGCTCCTAAACTGTGTGTTTACCCCTATAGCATCAATGAGGTTCATTAAATAACGTGTAATTTGTGTCATGTTTGTTGACATCATAGTCATAATTAGTAATACTAATCATAATTATTCTGCTGCAATGAACATGATGTGCATAAAATGGTGTATTATTACTATTATTATTATAATTATTATTATTACTATTATTATTATAATTATTATTATTACTATTATTATAATAATAATTATAATTATTATTATTATTAGGTAACATGAGGTTCATCATGTCTATGAAAATTCTAACTTATTCAAGACTAGTCCCAGACAATACTCGGGTTGTTATATATAGAGCATGCAGTTTAAATCGAAATTGAATTATCTTGAATGTGCTACAAAGTCATGCTGACTCATTAGGTAATTATGTGCAGTATGTGATGAACATTAATTATACTTAATAATATTTATGCGGGAGCGAATTAAGCATAGAATGATATCAATCACAAATACAACTTTCAAGGACTTCCCTATCACAAAGTAACCGTTTCCTCCGAAGTAAAACTAATAATAATTATGAACATTTATATAGCGCAGAGACTCTACATGTACTGCGTTTTACATTAGTATTATTACCCATGGTCATCAGGTACATTTCAAACCCACACAATGATATTGCGTACTGTCTCAACTCCCCGGGGAGCATACTACTAGTCATGCTGCCAACTATGGCGCATACGGCATATGCTATTGTATACATGTATGTAAGAGTCAAATTCACGAGTCAGAATGATGTGCACAGACGGTTGAACTAAAGGCAAAGGTCGTTTTGGTTACGGAAATCAGTCCTCAAATTATGAATTAAACCGAAATGTTTACAAAATACGATTCACTTACCACCCATTACCTGATTACAGCCACGGTCATATGTTAATTTGGTAATGCGTTTCGAGTATGTGCATGCGCCATTAAAAATTTAAACTATAACATCAATTGGGTTCCAAACATTGTCTCTACGAATGATTAGTTCTGAAGCGGGATGGCCACCGTCTGACACCGGTCTTTCCCGGAATACTCATCATTGAATTGATCGGCTAGAAGAAGAAGAAGGACTACATTATGTTCACGAGGCCAACATACCCGGGGGAGTTACGATCTAAATTTAACCGCTTGATTGTATACATGGTATAGGAGACTAATTAACTGTGGATTAATAATGGGGGAGTAGTTTCTAATGGCCACTTATTGGTTAACGAACTCCGCAGCTACACGACTGTTTAATAAACTGGCAAACCTAACTGACTGTATAAATAAGGCCAATTTTACGATGTGATTAAAACGCCATATCGTCGGTTGTGACTTTAGACGCTTCAGAAAAGCAACTGTTATCTAGGAAGTACAATATGAAATACATGTGTATCGAACAGTGGAAATGAGACGGGATAAGCGGTTTAGAAACAGTTGAATCATATATTATGTATTAAGCAATGTACAATTCTAACAGCGTGGCGCATTGCAATAATAATAACGCACTTCCAATGGCATACACGAGTACACTTAACTTTTTATAATGGTACCCGCACACCGGTGTAAAATACTGACATATAATTATTACGATAACAATTGGCTTAATCCATGATTTCAAGTGGATTCCATCATAAATACCATAATAATCATAGTTCAAACGTTGAAGTACACATGTACAGGAAAACCATATTCTCATGTACAAAGATCAAGGTCCATTATATCCTACATTAATTAAATCCTGTTCAGTGATTGGTCTACATAGCGTCATGTGACCAAACATAGTAATGCTCATGAAGAAAAATGTGCTATACGTGCCGTCCCGTCATTCATGGTATAGTAAATGCTATACTATGCTGACATCTACCGTAGATCGTAACATGTTACATGAAGCCCTGCACACACAAAGTCGACTCGTCCCGATCCGACTGGTTTTCAGTCAGGCCAGAGTCGGTTTCGCTCAGTCGTAGCCGATTCAACATGTTGAATCGGCCTCGAATGATCTCTTGACCGGCTCTTGACCGGTAAAACAAGAGTCATGAGGCAACGTATACTGAGCTGTACCGTAGATCAAAAACCCATTAGAAATTGTACAGTTAATGCTCTAGCTTATATCGAAGTATTAATTGGTTCGAATTATTGAATTAAATAGCCTCCTTGGGGACTGTTCAAAAAACATTCTTCAGGGTGACGATCAATTACTATTTAGGACTGTAGCGTTTCATTTACATAAATCATCTTAATTCTCAATATTACACTTAATTAACTGAAACGTGATCTCAAATGTTATATTGTGTCCATAATTCATTCTATAAGTTATAACTTCCATCCCCGGAGATATCATAATTACGGTAAATCACCTTCCAGAACAGCGAGGCACTCAACATAGTATTGCATAATTCTTCTGGAGCAGGATTTCTCAGGATTTCTCGTAGGGGAGCAAGGGGACACACCGTCCTACGCACCTAAGTCAAAGTAAGTCAATTCGTCTCAATGTCGGCAAATAACTCGGAACATCATACACTACAAATTAGATGACTGTGACATACACTTAGATAAAATTGTGCAGTATTTTGAGTTGTGTGGTTTCGTATAGTTTGTATACGGAAATTACGCAACTTATTACACAACCCCATTAACTATATGAACCACTCAACATAACATACTACAAAACCTTACACATCTAATTAGCAGTGTAAAACCCCGCTTGAAAATCAGATTTCCGATAAAGATATTAAATTAATTGCAATTTGGTAATTGCAAAGGTCTCTGCGTTCGCTTGTGCGATCGCATTATTTGATCGAATCACTGCACCTCGGGATTCAAGGATGCTTGATGCAGAAGGTCGATAGTAGAATTAATTTGCCGCATTTGCTGCCGTACTTGACCTTTTGCCGTCACAGTCCATTTAACGATTTTTAAAGTTAAAGTGACGTAAACCAGCGGAAGGATTTCATTCGGAGAGATATTCCCTCAAATCCATATAGGCCCGAAGCAACAATGTTGCAAACAAATCAATACAATGTGTGTCATATAAACCAGCGAAATACAAATACACGTGACTATTTGGAACATTGCTAGTAGTAGCACCCGCTACTCGGGTTATTGTTGCTGATACCCAATACCTCACAAATGCCAACATATTTCGCAAAATACTGCAAAACGTCGTCACGCAAACACGCTTGGATATCTGAAATGCATTCATGTTCTTATTAAAGCAGAACACACATTGTTACACACGGGCAAGGCAAAATCATCAGTCATGATATCTCGGAATAACCAAGAACGCGTGAGTACCTTTAAAGGCAAGCATCTAGCAGGAAGCGCACATTATCTCCAGGTTACAGTGATGAATATTCATTCAGAAGAACATGTGGTCGTTCTGCATTTGACTTCCTATCCGCTCAAGAGGTATTGCAATCGTTGTTTTTTTTTTTCTCTCGAAAGGTTTCTTTCTTCTGACGACGTTATTAAAGCTGGACCAAAAGTATTCAATCATATTTGTTCTGATTTCAGTTGAATACTAATGCATCATGCGTATGAATATGGTTCAAATCGCACAAACAATGGAAAAGAGAGTCTTGTTCAGAGCTAGAAACCATCCAAAAAGTAACACTTTCAATCGAGGGGTGTCCCTTTGAAAGCAAGGAGAATAACAGGTCAAGTGAAACGGGTGGAGTGGAAGCCATCTTCTTTGACATGATATTTGATACAATGCTACAGGTTCGTAACTCGATGCCACAAGGGGAGACATTATTTTGTATAGGAGGATTTTCTGCGACAAAAGCTTGCAATTTAAAGTGTAACCCAAAGCCTTTAAAGTGTAACCCAAAGCCTCAAAAGTGCACATCTCTTCACATCAGAAAAGGAATGATAGAAATCGTCTCAGTGGTGCTGCGTCACAAGCCGATCAGATCTAGCCGGTGGTGAGATATCTTTGCCCTTTTCTACAGACAGTCAATGTTGGATTGGAACTCCATCTCCTGGGGGGGTGTTTCACAAAGATCCTAAGTTGAACTTATCTCTAAGTTGGACTTAAAAAGTATGGAAAGCCATTTTTTTTTTTTTGTATATAAGGAGCAAATGTGAATAGCCAACCAGAGTTTGAAAGGAACTCCGGAGGGCCAATCAATGGTTCACTGCAACTCAAGTACCAAAGCCATTAGTTTCTTTGAAAATTGTTTTAAAAGTCCTTTTTCAAAGGCATAAAATGTTGATTTAAATCAGTAATATTTTCTATTATCAAGAAGATTCCATGTTTTTGATGTAAAATTTATGACAGTCTAAAATACTTGCATTCTTGGTATTGAATATATTTTATTATACGGCTACACATCATGGCTTTCCATAATAGATATGTCCAACTTAAGAGTTAAGTTCAACTTAGGATCTTTGTGAAACATCCCCCTGTTGTAATTTAAACATTGGAAAGCTGTGGCGAGATGAAAGACATGTAGATCACCCCTTTTTTCAACGGTGTGCAATTAATTCCAGAAAATAAAAGACATAAACACCGTCTCCAGTGTATTATCATCATCAATCAAAGAGGCAGTACATATATATACGCAGTGTCTTCATGTATAGAATCGCAAGAGACAACTAAACTAGTAGTTACTTCCATATAACATAACAGACGAACTTGGATAAATTAACTATTGTTTCAATGAGTCCCATATATTCACGTAAAGTGAGGTAGTCATCGTTGTTATCATTATATCATTCTTTGTGATATTGCTCAACATAAAGCTGTATTTTCTAAAGCATTGCCTGTCAAGTTTATGCAAGTTTTGAGAGCAGTCTTATTCTTTGAACGATGTAAGCGGTAAAAGAAATAGAAAACGACAAACTTTGTTGACTACTATATTGTCCGTTCCTCTTGGACGGAGATGAAATATTGAAATCGTAGCCTGATGGAGTTATAAATAACAATTCCATCAGGCATCGCGATCATATTGGATCCGTTCTCAATCCGGAAAGCTTACGAGCCAGCGGTGTATGATTTCTCATCTATGCTAGATAACGCCTCGGGCGAGGTTTCTTTTTTAAATCTTTTTTATCTTTTTTTTATCTTGTCTTCACTTTTTGGTACGATCTTGATTATTGTCTTTCTTACAAGTGTGCACCACAATCTTGCCTTGCGGCGGTGGTGTATTATTGTTCTACAAACGGGTGAATATATAGGTGTTTTATTGGTAAAAGGGAGAACTATAATATGTAAGGCATAACAATAAGGGGAACAGATAGCGCGTCCAGGGACGGTACTACGCACAGGAGTGAAACACAATAATCCCTGTCCGGCAGGGAGCCCTGTGTGAAGAGATACATTGATTCCTATCAACACCATCTCCTTGTCAGGGAAACTTATGCCTAAGTATCACTCTCAGTATATTATGACATTTGCCGATCTTTTGGGAAAAGAAAAATAAATAAAACATATTCGAAAGAAATGGAATACGTGAACAGAAACAAAACAAACGGTGTCGATGGTCTGACAACGGTTTCATCGGACAAAATAATAAGTCAAGGGTTTTGTAGCAGGAGTACTGCGAAATCGAGAGGATTCTACGCAACAGAAGAAGGCAACACGTTTGAATTAATGGTTTCTGTGCAAATAGACATGAATGAATTCGCGTGAATGTCACTGTTCTAACTTGTACGCATGTCATCCAGTATAACTATCGGTAACATGGGGAGCATAGAGTGGCGTGACGGCAGAAGATCAAACATGCGCATAGGAAATGAATGTACGAGACAGTATCATCCATGCGGCCAGAACATTAACCCGTGTTGTCATGTTAAAGGTGGCAAACTATGAAGTACATTGCACACATTAGTCCCGTAGTGATACTAGACAGACAGCCCAAGTCGTAATTCCCATATAAACCCATAGGAAACCCATATGAAACCCATAGAAACCCATAGGACAATCCTATTGGTCTCTATTGATGTATAAGGGTGCCATTGAAAGCCATAGAAACCCATATACCACTTTCCCTATTGAAACCAATATAAACTATTAGGCCTATTGGTTTTGGTTCTATGGGAATTTCGACCTAGGTAACTATTGGTGTTCCGCCCATATTTATGTGGAATACGGTATGCATACATTGCTAAAAAAAAAAAATACATATATAAATAAATACACAATTAAATACATTCATTAAAGGGAAAGTTGAGTTTTGGTAGAGAGGGCGCTAGACTACTTAATTGGTTTGTGAGGTAATGAAAAACTGAGTGTAAAATTTGAAAGAGCATAATATTTAAACAATAAAATCATCTTTGTTTGATCAAAATCGGTCCAGAAACGGCTGAAATATCCATAAATATAACAATTTGTAATAAACCCGGGGCCCCGGGTTTATTAGAGAATTTTGAACCAGCCGTTACAAATTCAAAAAAATGCTTCCTCTTTTCAAAAAAGTTACAAAATAGGTATTTAAATAGTTGTTGGTTATTTCTCTATCTAATCACTATTTCAACAAAGCATCACATGCACAATATTTTATTCAAAATGGTTGAAACCGATGAGTGTTTAGAGAGCGCCCTCTTACGTTTTAACGGTTCTTTTTTAATGATAACATGATCTTTACTACGTCATTTGTAATTTTGTGTTCCTTTCTAGTTATAACTATTAGTTTGTAATGTAATGATGCAGGTTTTGGTTACTAAAATTCAGTTTCACTAAAACTGTACTCTCCTTACCAGAACTCAACTATCCCTTTAAATAACACAATTAATAACAACATGTATAAATAACTACACCCGTTTTGAAAATGTTCACATATCTGAATGACAACAAAATGAGGAAGTATTGCAAATCCATTGCAAATTGGCAACGCTTTCTGACAAACTGATTGACGAAGAATACCACAATCATGTTTTCTATACAAATGTTCAATGTGTGTTTCATTGTTTTGAGTTATCGGTGTGAAGTTCGGAAATGGAAAAGTGTGATATATAAAATGACAACGTATGTCTTGGAATCACCTCTCCTTATTTGTTTAGTAACATATCTGAATGGATTTGTATTTGTCAACAGGTATGAATTGGATATGAATTTGATAAATTAAATAAAAAAATGAAATACTCGACATCAGATTCCCTTAAGGAAGAAACTGGGTGGAATGCATTACTGCGAAAACATAAACATGTTTGAGTGATCTGGTTTATGTTTCGAAGGGAAATTCGATATCGATCATGTTTTCCAGTACGGTAAGAACAGTTGAACACAACCTTGTGTTTTTGAAATGCATAACCCTCTAAGTACCTCTAAGTTATGAACTTAATATTGAACTAATACACGGTGTATGTGCTGACGGAACTTAGAAGCTCAGACGTTTCGAATGAGGTGATGTTTGCAATACCCTGCAGAGTATGCGGCTAACAACAACAAGCAGGCCCCGTCGTGGCCGCGGATCTTATCATTCTATTTGTTTGTTTTATCACATGATTATGTTCGGCATGACCAGGGGGGAGCGGTGCACGAAACCGTCTGGATCTGATAATTCAACATGTTCCCGATTGTCCGCCATAGCACCGACTTAAGCCGTACTTGCAAGTGCGTGCTGTCTACTTGCAAAAACGTGGGCAAAATTTGGGTATCCGTACGTGGTGAGTACCGCCTCAGTACGGATTTGGGAGCACGCAGACACTCCGTAGCACATTTAGTGCACGAGGAACTTTCGCTGCGTTCGGGCTGCGGTCGGGCTACGGATTCACCCCCAGGACGGGTGACGCGCGTGCCCTCTACAGCCAATGAGCGCACAACGCACTGACTCCGTGAGTCTTTTAAATTTTTCCCACGGTCACTTGCTCTATACGGACGGCGCACTTAGCACGTGCGTGCTGCGCACGTGATAAGTGCGTGGTCCGTGCTTACTCGGCACTTCCCCAGTTCAACTGTCCAATGAGCACGCAGAATTCACGTGGACCGTACCGAGTAAGCACGTTGTAAGCACGTACAACTCACTGACCATGTGCGCAACGTACGATGCACGCAACCGCTCATGGCCAGGCGTGGCGTGCGGGCCACGTACTTACACCTTGCGCAACCGTGCAAGTGACGTGCGTTGACGTACTCCCTCCCTGCTGGGACTTCTGGAGAACCTCGGAAGGTCGTCCTATATATACCCCCGACATCGGGCGGAAAAACTCACGTTCATCGCACTTGCACGCACTTACAACATTTGAGTGAGTAAGGACACCGTACGTGAGCAGCACGTGTAAGTACGGCCTCCGTACGATAACGTGGCAATCGCACGGTGATCGTACGTTGTAAGCACGTTGTAAGCACGTACAACTCACTTACCACGTGCGCAACGTACGATCCACGCAACCGCTGACGGCCAGGCGTGGCGTGCTGGCCACGTACTTACACCTTGCGCAACCGTGCGAGTGACGTGCTCCCTCCCTGCTCTTGCCACTCCCTCCCCACGTTTTCAGAAAAACGTGGCGGCCGTGGCCTCCCCAAAAAACGTACGGACTAAAAACACGCACGGTGGGTTGTGACCGAGGCTTTAGTTTATTCCCCGAATCGTAGCCGCACACGCTATCGCATTATGTTTCGTTTAAGATAAACGTACGTTTACACAGTGGGTGGAATTCTCATCAAAAGGTTAAATTTAGCACGGTGTTAAAACGCGACATTCGCGTCGTTTTATGTCAAAAGTGGGTTAAATCTAACCCACTGTGTTATGGAAAGCCGGGTAATTTGTCATTTATCTTATTTGTTTGTCTTCATTCAATTAACGCTTTCTACACTCGGTTTCATGCGATGAGCATAGGAAATTCGCATGCTGCTGTCAAATGTGCTCACTTCTCTGTCTGTTCCTATCGTAAAATTATATTATATTGTTACCACTTCCACGACAATTCTCATTTCGTGAACAATTTAACCACGACAGAAAACTGTACATTTCGTACGACAAAATCATTTTGGTTTTTACTGTGAACAAGGCTTTAGAGTCACTTTCAACAAGTATAATCCATTATTTGGATCAATTATGTGTACACATCAATTATTTGGGCCAATCATGAACATCTAATTTAGCTTTTAATGACATGATTATTCTCAAGTTGTACAAGTAGCCTCATCTATTAAGTCTGCAATATCCACACGCATTTATATGAACCCCGGGGCGTCATTAATATTATATTCATGATACCTATTTAATTATTCAGTGCGATCGGAATCGAGTCCGAGCATGGGCATCCACTGCGCCAATTTTGCCAGATTTGTGCCAGGGAACTCGGGGATAGAGTATTAAAGGGGCTTAGTAACACTGTCCAAATCCTCAAAATCCAATTGGAATTCTAGCGCTTCCCTCATACCTTGTTGTATTCGTATTAACAATAACAGCATGGGATAGGTTTCGGTTTTTTCCAATTTCCCTTTCGTTAAAAAGATATGTACGATTGAAGTGTTCAGATGTTAAATTATCCACCGGATCGCCGAAACCGTGTACAAAGTCAGTGCAATGAGTTAGTGAATATCACTTTGCATTTGTGATCATTTCTTTGCTATATAACATCCATTTAACTTGAAAATTTCCCACACCCAGTGGACATATTAGATAACAACAATATACGTTGCACCAACCATTAATCACTTTTTGCACATGTCAACAAAGTTACTAGATCCCTTTAAAAATGCAACGTACATTTGCATGATGTGAACTATCATTATGCATAGGTTTGCATTCAATAACATAATGATTCTTTGAATTAATTACAAGAGGGTTAGTATAATACGGAGCGATACTAAAATAATAAGCTATAAACCTATTACATAATATACTGTATAACGAGTCAAGATATCTGATTATGCATTTTACATGTTTAATGCGTGGAAGACTGGGAGTAAATGCACATGGGCTGAATTCAGTAAAGTGATCCCTTAAAGGGATAGTTCAGTTCTGGTTTGGAGGGCACTTCAATTAATAATTGCTGCGTAAGGTAATGGAAAACTAAGAGTATATTTTTGTTCAAAGAATACAATTTTCTAGAGAGAACTAACTTTTTAATTCGACAAACAAAATCGGTTCATAAACAGAAATATCGGTTGAATTTTTTTATTTTTTAATATTCATTTTGATGCTGATCCCCTTGCAGGGCTGAACGGTCGTGTTCTTTACGAATACGAGGCAGATACCAAAGTCTAATCGCCTAGGACATGTAGATTATTTGGAAAGATGCACGCCAGTTATTATTCTTTCTATAAGATTTAGAGTAGATGGTGCACGTGTCGCTGTTGGGTATATTTGTTTTATTTTTATCAAGCTACAACTAAATAATAATTATTATCAACTCTGGAAATCTGGCGAGATGTATGCTACAGGCAATGTAATCATGCTCACGTATGACATACGAGAGATTGGAGGAGGATAAAGCATAATGAAACATGTGAGAGAGAAAAAACGATGAGGTATAAGAAGAAGAATACGAAGAAGAAGACGAAGACGAAGACGAAGACGAAGACGAAGACGAAGACGAAGGCAAAGGCAAAGGCAAAGGCGAAGGCGAAGGCGAAGGCGAAGGCGAAGGCGAAGGCGAAGGCGAAGGCGAAGGCGAAGGCGAAGGCGAAGGCGAAGGCGAAGGCGAAGGCGAAGGCGAAGGCGAAGGCGAAGAAGAAGAAGAAGAAGAAGAAGAAGAAGAAGAAGAAGAAAGAAAAAAAAGAAAGAAAAAGAAGAAGAACAAGAAAGAAAAAAAGAGAAAGAAAAAGAAGAAAAAGAAGAAGAAAAAGAAGAAGAAAAAGAAAAAGAAAAAGAAAAAGAAAAAGAAAAAGAAAAAGAAAAAGAAAAAGAAAAAGAAAAGAAGAAGAAGAAGAAGAAGAAGAAGAGGAAGAAGAAGAAGAAAAAGAAGAAAAAGAACAAGAAAAAAAAAGAAAAAGACAAATAATAATAAGAAGAAGGAGAAGTCACAGTTTTTGTATCAACCTTTACAAAGTGTCTAGTGCACATAATAACATTTTTGAAAAGGGGGAATGCTTTTACCTAGGCAAGGTATTACGATCTACTAATTATGTTAATACTTGCATTACATTAAGAGAGATTTGATAAGAAACAACATGATCAATATTTTGATAGAAAATGTCAACTGGCATTATCAAAGCTAGCTGAAGACATAGCCCACTCAGTCGGTTGATATTAATACAAGTTGTATTCTCCTTTCAACATGTTCACTACCAGATATTGCAATTTACCATAGAGTTAAAGGTACCGTGGAGTATTGGTATTTCCCGAAGTGCCCTCCGATATTTTTTTTGTGAGATAATGAAAAACTGACTGTCAAATTCGAAAGAACGTACAATTTTAATGACGGAATAAACTTTATTTGATCAAAATCGGTTCAGAAACGGCTGAAATATCTAAAAATATATTTGTATTCAAAATGTTCTTCACCGGCAATCACCGGGCGATATTTAGACTTTTTAGAAAAATTGCAAAAAATGCTCGAAGACTACTTTGAAAAAAATCAGAATAGGTTTTTTTAAAAGTCGTTAATGATATCTCTATTGAATCATTATTTTAACAAACATTAAATGCACAATTTTGTATGAAAAAAGGCTAAAACCAATGATTTTTGTTAAATAGCGCCCTCTTGAGTTGTAAAGGCTCTTTAAAACAATTATAACGGGGGTTTTACTAATAGTCGTTTGTAATTGTGTATACTTTTCGAGCATGGTGAAATTATAAATATTACTTTGTACCGTAATGGTGCAGGTTTTGGTTACTAAAGTTAAGTTTGACCAATACTGAACTATCCCTTTAATACAAGGTCCATCATCTTCCCGTAGACAATGGGTTAAAAACAAACGAAAATAAAGCGCTTTTACATTGTTCCATCCACTGGAGACTGGAGACAAATCGCGCTCATTTTAAAGGCAAAAAGATAAGTTATTTCACATGGCACTTAAACAAACACCCCGGAACATTAAATGTCACTGAAAATACCAATACTCAATATATCTTGTTAAAGTCGCTGCGATCTAGTGAAACTACACAGAAACGGTACGTGTATCATCAACATTAAAGTCAAACGCAGCTACAGGTCTTTTGATCAATGTTTAGACAGGCGCGTGAACTACTTTCGTACAGCCGAGGAAAACGGTGGACCCCCTTAGCATGCTTAGCAAGGAAAACACCGCCCATTCAATAGCGCGAGTGCTGAATCAACACAAATCATTTTTTTTATGAAGAACGAGTGTAAAAGTGCGCGCCATTATTACTGTAAGTAAAAACTTCATTAGCGGCTTCCATTTCTAAAGTGTAAAACAAACATCGGCCCAAACCGCTCCACATTTTGTGTCGCTTTATATATATATATATATATTTTTTTTTTTTGTAACTAGAAACAAAAGTAAACACATGTGATCTACTTAGGAATCGTGTATCTTTGTCCATAAAAGTCAATTTTGTTTAGAGTTCCACTACATTTACCAAGACACACTAGATGTATTTTTTTTTCTTGATCTAAAATTCGCCCCTTTACACACAACATGGCCTCTTGTTGAATAACGTGTCGGTAGATATATGCAAAAAATATAAAAAAACTATTATCGGACATTGAAATTATAAGTTTTTGTACTGCGAGACTTACTATCTATAAATGTGTTGGCGACTATTACCCTACGTTTACATATCCATGTGTTTTCAGCTTAAACACAACATGATATTATGAACTATTTGTTTCAAAGAGTCAGCGATTTATATTTTCGAATCCCTTTCTTGACCGATTTTCCTCAAAATGATCTGAGATTGTTTATCTATTCAGCTTATAATCACAATTACCATGCATCATTTGCTTATCTTCACAATCACAATACGGGCATAATTAGGAATACTATAATGGCGTTAACGTACGTGCTGTGGATAATGGCTTGGGCATCATTTAATAATTGGGGTGGGGAGAGGGGGGGGGGGGGCGGTTTGCGATTCTATAATTGACTCGTTTCGGCCACTCTTTCAAAACACTCGACATCGTGAGTGGTGTGATGAAGTGTTTGTTAATGCAAGCACTCGGACATTATTTAGACAGTATATTTAATCAAGAAAATTATTTAGTAATTGCATGTTTGCGGTTAATGTCATCCTCAGTACAACCTACAATGCAATGATGTAGATGTCGAATAACATGAGTGGAAATGCGCCACATTTGCTTGAGGTTTGGTGAAATAATTTAATATTTGTTAGGAGCAGCAACAAATGAGTTAGTATAAGTAGTAGTGATTGTATTAGAAGTAGTAGAAGTAGAAGTAGTAGTGTGTTTGCATGCAGTTTTACATACGAAAATTAAACACACATCTAAAATTAATATTCCAGTCGTATCAAGCGCGTGTCATGTTTCATGCTCATACTATGTATTTCAAAACCAATATCCTAATGAGTAAAGATTTATATTATTCAAAAGAATTATTGGACTTTGGTTAATATAACCACGCACAATGTGTAACTTTGTCCAACATCGATACTTTATTTTGCAACATGGATGACTTTCACATGACAATAAATTATCAGTAAATAATACATTTATGGCCATCAGTAGATTATTCATGTTGTTTAAGTTGTGTTGCTTGGTGTTGTTTTAGTGCTGTTGTTTGATGGTGCTGTTATACATTAATGTGTTGCATGGTGTTGTTTTAGTGTTGTTGTTTGGAGGTGTTGTTATACATTAATGTGTTGCTTGGTGTTGTTTTAGTGCTGTTGTTTGATGGTGTTGTTATACATTAATGTGTTGCATGGTGTTGTTTTAGTGCTGTTGTTTGATGGTGTTGTTATACATTAATGTGTTGCTTGGTGTTGTTTTAGTGCTGTTGTTTGATGGTGTTGTTATACATTAATGTGTTGCTTGGTGTTGTTTTAGTGCTGTTGTTGTTTGATGGTGTTGTTATACATTAATGTGTTGCTTGGTGTTGTTTTAGTGTTGTTGTTGTTTGATGGTGTTGTTATACATTAATGTGTTGCTTGGTGTTGTTTTAGTGCTGTTGTTTGATGGTGTTGTTATACATTAATGTGTTGCTTGGTGTTGTTTTAGTGTTGTTGTTTGGAGGTGTTGTTATACATTAATGTGTTGCTTGGTGTTGTTTTAGTGTTGTTGTTGTTTGATGGTGTTGTTATACATTAATGTGTTGCTTGGTGTTGTTTTAGTGCTGTTGTTTGATGGTGTTGTTATACATTAATGTGTTGCTTGGTGTTGTTTTAGTGCTGTTGTTTGATGGTGTTGTTATACATTAATGTGTTGCTTGGTGTTGTTTTAGTGTTATACATTAATGTCATTCATCTTGTGTCATTGGCTAAAACACTTTCGCGGGATGTATGCCATTCGCCCTTAGCGTGTTAGGTATAGGTCGTTGACTTGGATGGGGACAAACTCCTTAATGATGTTGCGTTTACTCTTCCTTCATTTTGTAGAGATAATATCTTGCGGCTATTCCGTGTGTTACATTCAACTCCTCAGCTTTGTCTTTCATATATTGTCTTTCTCCTTTTCTATTATGGATCCTCCCGTTCGTTCTTCTATTTATTTTATTTTTCTTTGTCTTGTTTCTTCTTCTTCTTCTTCTTCTTCTTCTTCTTCTTCTTCTTCTTCTTCTTCTTCTTCTTCTTCTTCTTCTTCTTCTTCTTCTTCTTCTTCTTCTTCTTCTTCTTCTTCTTCTTCTTCTTCTTCTTCTTCTTCTTCTTCTTCTTCTTCTTCTTCTTCTTCTTCTTCTTCTTCTTCTTCTTCTTCTTCTTCTTCTTCTTCTTCTTCTTCTTCTTCTTCTTCTTCTTCTTCTTCTTCTTCTTCTTCTTCTTCTTCTTCTTCTTCTTTTTTTTCTTCTTCTTATTCCGTCTTCTTCTTATTCATCATCATCATCGTCGTCGTCGTCGTCGTTTTCATAGACATTATTCGTCTCTTGATTACACGCATGTACATTTATGCTTCAGTTGTGTATTATACTCTTGCTATCACTTTTAATGGTAGTAGTAGTCGTCGTCGTCATCGTCTTATATAGAAGTAGTAGTAGAAGTAGAAGTAGTAGAAGTAGTAGTAGAAGTAGTAGTAGAAGTAGCAGTAGAAGTAGAAGTAGAAGTAGAAGTAGAAGTAGAAGTAGAAGTAGAAGTAGAAGTAGTAGTTAGTAGTAGTAGTAGTAGTAGTAGTAGTAGTAGTAGTAGTAGTAGTAGTAGTAGTAGTAGTAGTAGTAGTAGTAGTAGTAGTAGTAGTAGTAGTAGTAGTATAGTTAGTAACACTAGTAGTAGTAACAGTAGTAGTATATAAGTAGATGGAGTAGGAGTGGTATTAATGGTAGTAGTCCAAGCAGCAACAGCGTCCGTATTCATAACATCATCATTATCACCATCATCATATTTCGACTTAATCTCAATCATACTTCTCTCACAAATTATACACGATTTCTCCTTTCCTTACAGTCTCCCTTCTAACCCATTGATCACTATTCTATAAAGTTATATATACTCCGTTTCCCGTTTTTTTGCAGTGTATAGTTAACCGGAAAGTGTAATGCATAACTGATACGATACCCGATATCCATGACGGATTTTCACACGAATTGTGAATAATTATTTCCGTAAATCACCAAACAATCAACACATCAGAAGAAGAAAAAAGGCACATAATTCATCAAATTGATACGTTTCTATAATGACCACGTTGACAATTCAGTTGCAACTGATAGCGTGTGTGTTTATTTGAAACATGGTGCACTAGCTGATATATTGTCATAGGTTGTTGTTTGTTATAGCGCAATTTAGCATTAGCAGTATAGTAGTACGATTGTTACACATTCACATAATCATCTTTATAAGCATCAAGGATCCGTTTGGTGCAGGTTTTTTTTTTTTTTTGGGGGGGGGGGGGGGTTGGGGGGGGGGGGATAAATGAGTGCCCTTCACCATGTGAACTCTAATGTTCCCTGTGTTTTCTCGTTATTTTGCGGAGTGAGGATTGGTATTGGTTATAACGTCGTTATGTCGTTATGTTCATGCATTGTATCCCGTGTCAAAAAAATGGGGGCCGGTCCGGGAATTTACCGCGAATATAAGCGCATCATAGTTCGCATCGTCTGTCGTCCACAGTCTTCAACACACGGATTCGAAAAAAAAACAATAACCTATATCAGAGACATATTAAGACAAAATGTGTGTTCATAATACTATATTGCTATCTGTATTAAGTTAACGAGGTACTACTGTTAATGCTCTCCGTAGTATCACGTGTTAGAAGACATATATTGAAAATTTACTTCGACATTCATTGTACAATCTAAGTATTGCAATTATTATAATAAAAGAAAAACGCAAATACAAGTGTTTATAATATTCAAACCTCGGTTTGTTTGGCAATACATAAAGTAATTACCCACGCCGATGAAATCGGCAGGGGGTTATGTAAAGGGTTCCGTATGTTTGTTTGTTTGTTTGTTTGTCTGTTTTTTTTTTTTTTTTTTTTTTTTTTTTGTTTGTTTGTGTACAAGATAACTAGAGAACGGGTGAACGGATTTGCACCAAATTTTCAGGGAATGTTTGGATAGTGACATGGAAGAATCGATTAGATTTTGGTGATGATTGGTTGACCCCTGCAAATTCTGTGGAACCTTGAAGTTTGAGTATGTATTTATTGGTACGGAAATTGACAACAATTACGGGAGTACGGAATGGCGCTGAAATGTTACGGATTTTGGGAAATCCGATAATGCACTACCGTCTATGCATTTCTATTTGTGCTCCGTGCGATCGCGATGGCACACACGCACTAATGTACTTATCACACACACACAGTCTCTCTTCTCCTCTCCCTTCTCACACTAGTCTCTCCTCGTCTCTCCCGTCTCAAATCATTTCAAGAAAACAACGTGGCGCACACGCCATGCCAATAGATGTACTTACACATAGTACACACCCGCATGTAATGTGTTGTGCATATTGCAATGCATAAATATTAGGCATATATCTATACTACACAGGCAGCTAGTAAAAACACGTGCGAATCGGCAGATAGCTGTCATGAAAAGATCTAAAATCATATTTATGCAAGAGAAATGGACATAAAAGTTTGCAGAATCAGGAAGATAAGGTATCTGTTATTGTTTGTAATAGTTTATTTTGTTTGAATTCATGATTTATGTTACATTTATCGCCAATAAATTGGACAGATGTCGGCATTTTCAAGCCCTCCCTGCAGGCATACCCAGTCAGCATAGTTTACTATGCCTGGAGTTGTGGGGGATTCTGTTCAACGGTTGATCACTATGTTTTTAGGATGCATCGGTAAGCAAAACAGGGTTGAGGCCGACGAAGGGGTAGAACAGGGCTAATGGGAGGCGTGGGTATGCTGACTTTGTCGGCCTTCTAGTTTTAAATGTTAAGAGTTCATCTTTCTAGGTGAGTTATGCTCAAATCGGAAATGTTTCTTGGATGCATGCATACACATTAGCACAATGAATTCTCCTGACGAACAAAAGCTGTATGATTGATTCAGTTTTAGTTAACTCACAGGTATAACCATTAATGACAATCATGCCGAGTTATATAAAGGTCAGATGCGACCCATACGTCTGCGAAACAGCGTCGGTATAATTCCAGCTATCCACTTTAATTATCGGGAAAGTCAAATAATTCGTTATTCGAAAATCCCCCGTCCATATCTTGCAATCGGGGGATTATATTTTGTATTATCCATGATACGATCTTACCACTATCCACCACTCTCTCTCTCACTCACTCTTTGTAAATTGGTCCGTTTATCATACCGTTTTATATTTCTTATACCTTTTCACGTTCCTATTTTTTTTTTGCTCTCGTTCAGTAAGGCAATTTCCAACTATCCTCTACTTTTTCTCGAAATGACCATGGCTTTTGTCTCTCGTGTGCATCCATCTCGGCAGACTGACCTGGTCCTAATGAGCACTAGTAGTTCGCTGGGTTGTATCATAACCCCACTCATGCCCACTGACAAAGGAGTAGGGTGAAGTGACCGGTGGTGTGGCCAGGGCTGGCCGGGTGGGGAGGGGGCGCTAAGGGTACATATCGAGGATATGTAAGATGACCCATGATACTATTAAACCACTACCCACCCCTCTTTCGTTCCTTCGTTATATCTTTTCTAACCCACCCCATGCACTCTTCCTCTCAACCCCCTCCCCCACCCATCACCCTCTTACTCTTTGGAAATTGGTCCGTCTATCATACCGTTTTACATTTCTTATACCCTTTTCACTTTCTTCTGTTTTTCGTTCAGTATGGCAATTTCCATCCATCCTCTTCCCTCGTTCTCGAAATGACCACGGCTTTCGTCCTTGTGTGCATCCATCTCGGCATCGTTGTTAACTTGGGAACTGACCTTGTCCTAATGAGCACTAGTAGTTCGCTGGGGTGTATCATAACCCCAATGACAAGAGAGTAGCGTGAAGTGACCGGTGGTGTGGTCATCAGGGCTAGCGGGGAGGGGGGGGGGGGGGGGGGTGGGTGGCTGGGGAGGACTACATATCGCGGAAATGATGGCTGATTCCTAAAGCATGCATTCATTTACCTAGTACAGAGAGTACTTATAAGTGATACAACCCTCTTGTGCTATTAATCATTATATTCAAGGAAATAAAATGTCAACAATTTTTCTGACCACCCCACTCCACATTTCGCTACGCCACTACCAGAGATTGATAGAAAGGTCACCCAATGGCTCCGATTATTTTCCGCTTGATAAGTTCCCAATTACCCCTGTCACTGACTCCAATTTCTGGGATCTCATCAATGAAATCATGCGTCAACTCTCATCCTTGTCGTTGTCATGATTCTTGGGGTAGATCACCGGTGTCGTGCAGAAAGAAACAAAATCGTGCCCATACGAAAATCGTGCTCGGACCGTCACGGTCATGTGAGACGCACTGTCATGTGACGCGCAAAGAGCGCGTTGGCGACTCCAGGCGCATTAAGCTTCGCACTAAATCCGTGCATATCATCTTAACCGCGCACAAACGTGCGTGCTTTACAATGATGACAAAAAGACCTTGAAAAGAGTTAACGTTTTTACATGGCGCTAAGTCACCGATATCTCAAACGGAAAAGGTATTTTGTAATCATATGTTTCACGTTGATGCTTATTATTATAACAGTTCGATACGATGTCCTTAAAAACACATAACCTGAGAGAAGCGTGTGGATCTTGGATTTGCAAGAAGATGAGAAAGTTTAATCTGAGCACGAACGACTCAATTATTGGATTAAAATCTCCAGCTCTCCCTCAACAATACAATAAGGAGGTGAATAAGTAGAAGAAGAAGAGTAAGACGAAGACGAAGACGATGAGAGGTAACAGAAGAAGGGAAATAAGAAGAAAATGAAGAGGAATAAAAAAGAAGAATAAAAGAAGAAGAAGAAGAAGAAGAGGTTTGAGTTTGAGCTAAAAAGCTGCTTTTCAGCAAGGCCGTGACACATATTTTACAGAACAAAACATCAAACATTTTAAAGAAGAAGAAAAGGAAGAAAAAGGAGAAGATGATGAAGAAGAAGAAGATGTCAGAATGCGTATCCTAGATACAAGTTAATCGTATCTGACGGAAATCATCGGGATTTCGATGGAGGGCTATTATTACATCCCTAAGATCCGCCTACTAATAAGGCCAGATCGGGTTGCTCTCGCGGGGAGATTTTGGTAGTCCAACTCGGTGTAAATTCCAAGGTAAAGTTTATAGGCAACAACAAGTGACGGTTTTAGATGTTGTCGTTTTCAGCATTTATTTGAAACGTTTTGTCTGTTTGTATAATTATACTTTGTGTGTTTGTTTGTGCAATTCTACTTTGTAATTGCTCTAAGTTTGTTTTGATGTGTATGCGATATATTTAATTACTAAAGATAAACTATGAATTCAGTATGCAAGTTTGGTGCAGCTGGTAAATGTGTTTTGTATGTTACGGGTTTTTTTTTCCGTTCTCCGTTTATGATCATATCTGTAAACTTGTAAATATATATTCCCGCATTGTATTGTTGTGTTTCAAAGCTAAATTAGAGAGCAATGTCCTGCATTGAAGTTCAATACATTGTATGCTGGTTAATGTCCCTTCGTCTTTGTTTGTGTTTTGTGTTTGTTACATTGGCGTTCATCAGTTTCGCCTATTAAACAGCTGAAACAAAGAGAGACCCCGAAAATCATAAAAAAGAGCCCCAGGAAATTTGCATACAGTTCAATGCAAATTATTTTTGGAGTGTTATTTTGATGCACGTAAGCATGAAAAGTAGCCCCCGAAAAAGTCACGTCCGGCATTAATGAAAAGGCATCTGTGGGCGAGTGATTAGAACGGACCATTAAGCATAAAACACATCCCCATGGTAACGGCAGACAGTTCAGCCACGAGACAAGGACTATAGGAGGATGGCGGTAGCTAGCGTGTAATAGAGCCTCCGATAAAAAGCAGATGATAAAAACAAATCATGATCACAAATTGAGCTGAAGCAAAGGGACAGTGGTGTCTACATGCTTGAAGCGTAGTAATCATGTGTTTGTGGTCAAAATTGAACACGCTAAATAGGACAAGATGAGAGCGGACTGGCCAGTGTCCGTGTTTTAACGCACGTACACTATACACCGATCGTGCGCAAACAGATAAACATCACACAGAAACGTGTAATCTGAGTTTTGTAATTGTATACGTACTTCAATATCGTATCAATATAAATCACTTTGTAGTTGATTCACAGTATACATTTATTTAAAAAACAGTTTAAACGTGATATGAGTAAAATGCATTTGTTTTTGTTATAATTAGTTCGATAAAACGCACATTGCGTTGAATATTGTAATTCTTTTCATTGGCAATGTGTGACATTTTAACTGATGGTTATATCAATTGTTTTAACAAAATTAAGGGGTTTCACTTTCAGGGACGAGCGCCGTATTAGGGTTTTCTATAGCTCAGTCGGTAAGAGCACCGGTCAGCAATCCGGGAGATCTCGGATCGAATCCCGTTGGAATCCCATTTTCTTTGCTCTTTTTCAATCACATAATATTTCTGGTCAGTTTCTTTATATGTTTGAATTAACATTAAATGATAACAGTACAGTTATGCACTCGCCGCCAGTATACTCGTTACAACTTTTGATAAGAACATGGCGGTATTTGGCCGACATAATTATGCAGACTTGCCCGGGGAATATCGAGGAATGCGTACCTATACACACTATGACCTATTCCCAGCTAGCACTGATGCTAATTCCTGCTTTGTTTTTATCTTAGTTAAATCTTCTTCTTTTTCATCCATGGGCGAGTAAATGATTTAAATCGATAAACTGAGGCGAATATTATGTAATTCTTGCCCGGATTTGAACATTTACCAAGTTTCCTTGCGTTTTTATATAACAGAGTGACCGATATTTATATACAATCATGAAGATTTACTTGGCCTAGAACACGATATCACAACTAATTGCACTACTATTAACCATCCTGTCCGATCATTGGTGTATGAGAGGAGAAAACAAGGAAAACAAAGCGGAATATGATACTATTAATAATAATGATATTAATAATACTAGTAATAATGATAATAATAATACTAAATAATGATTCTAATCAAATAATGGAAATAATGATATTCATAACATCACCAATAATACTAATACTTATATATGCAGGGTGATGGTTTTTGTTCAATAACGCGAAACAAAACAAAATAAACATTCTAGTGACACCTGCCCCCCCCCCCCCCCCTCGTCTCACCCTTCACCTCCTCCCAACATAAATCAGTAAACCCAACGCTGATAATTAATTAATATCAGCTCAGATTTTTACAATATCCGGTGTTTGATTTATGTATACGACCAGTCCTTCACCCCTCGGTAATGCTCTACTTGGCATTTAAGAGCGACAGTGATACTATATCAGAGTATAATATATTCCGTAGGTTTATAGCTAGCTCCACGTATATATACGAACAACGCGCTGATTTACAGCATAGCCATACTGTGACCGATGTGGTTGCGGATTTGATCCGGCCGCGCGAATCGGTCCGGCTGTGCAATTTAAATAGGGGGATTGCTGCTAACTTCAATTTGTCATAGATTTAGCCACCAAATTGATCAAAACCAATACATCTAACTATAGCCACCAAATCTAACCATCAGCCACCAAATGATAACCACCATAGGCAGGGTTAGGGTTAGTTTTGTTCGCAACCATATTTAAACAAAAATGAAGTAGCAACCCGAATAATATTATCGGCAAGTCGGACAAAATATGCGCCCGGACTTTTTTCCGCTCCGTACTGATTTCAAGCACTGATTTCAAAACAAATGTTTCTCAAGTTGAATACAAACTATGATAATGTTCACGCCGTAGCCAGGATTTTCCGGGGGGGGGGGGGGGAGGGGGGGGGAGGGGGGGGGGGTGGGGGGAGGGGGGTGCATAATTTACACAAAACGGGACCGGTCCAAGACCACTGGTTTAGTTGCCCGCTAAAAGGGGACATTTCTTAATTTAGAGGGGTGCGTACGTAACGCACTCCACCCCCCCCACCCCCCCCCCCCCCCCCCCCCCCCCCTCCCCCCTACTACTACGGCCTGATGTATGATAGTTGGAAAAAGTTCCAAACGTTGGCGTTATAATTATGGCTTGATATTGAAATTCGGTCAGCCAGAACTGATGATCAGATCGGAGGGGCTGCAGTGGGGGAGTGGGTTCCTCGTATATAATAATAATAATAACTATATATTTATAACGCGCCCACACAACATCGTTAGACATTCATGGCGCACAATTATCATTATATACTAAACCGAACACAAAAAGTAACTACCCTCCTAAACAACTGCTCATAATTTCATAACCGATAATTGTTAAGATGTCATCTTACCACGATATTGGTACAGTTGTTATATACATTTTGTGTGATAATCAAAGACATTCATCACTTTATGGCTGAATGAGCACAGATTACAGACAAAATGGCCCATTCAAAAGTCACAAGACATTGCGCGGCGCTGTACATTGTTCTGAAACAGCGCATGTGGCTGAATGCATAGATTATGGTTTATGAAACAATGCTGTTTAATATTCCATTCATTTTGTTTTGTTTAATGGCACATGCGGTAAAATGCATTAATTGCAATTGTAAAACAGTGCATTTATAAAGTTTCCAAAACTCAATAAATTGTAATAATGATAATACTTTTTGCGAATTTTGAAATATGAACATTTTCTCTTGATGTGTGCTTATTCAACCATAGATTAATGGTTACCTCTTATTTTTACACATTGTTTTTTTATAACTACCATGTGGTTAGTTTTGGCAAAACGAAATCCTGAGACGATTCATGGTTATGAAATTATGAGCAATTGTTTAGGGGGGTAGTTACTTTTTGTGTTCGGTTTATATATACGCTGAACTATTATGCAACCTGTTCGATTACTTTCGTCTAAAACCAGTCTTGACGTCACCATGCACACACATTCAGCTCTGACAGGCTAGAGCTGAGGGACCAATAAATCAAATAACATTTTCCATAGTTGGATATTTATTGGACATAATTATATTCCCGAGGAAACGCGAAACTATAATGCGACCTACTTCAAACCGATACCTTATGAATTAGGGCCTCTGTTGGCGTTGAAGCGCATACCTGCGACCCCCTTCTCCCCCAAGTATGTAACGTGAGGAAATTGAAGTAAATATTGACGAAATAAATATAATTTATTTAATAACAAACGACAGGGGCGCCCCCATTAGGGACACTCAATTCCCATTTGCGTCGAACGTGACACGGAAACACAGTAGTAAATATATTCTGTCGTTATAACGCGGTGTTACAAAAGATGGATAGAAAAAAAAACGCCAGGATTTACAAACACTCACACACGAACAAAAGTAGTGCCAACCTTTGCACACATTATATAAATGTGGGAGATGAGTCTGTATGGATCTTAGTTATTATAATTGGTATAATAATGAAATTCCATCAACAGGAACTAGACGGCAATGCAAGGATCAATATTATTGAGCTTATGTATTGCGATTCGGTACTTATTTGTTATATTGATAATGAATACGCCACAATTTACACCGAAACAAACGAATGAGTAATGTTGTTAACTTGTTTTAACAAATAATTGTCAGGATTTTGTGGTTCTGTAATTCAAACAAAATGGAGCAACTTGAGAATAGTATATCACTTTTTTAAAAATCAAACACAATATATTATTAAAACGATGTATGTATCTTAGTTATAATTGATATTAATGAAATTCCATCAACAGGGACTAACCGGCAAAACAAGGATCACTTTATATTGAGAATATGTATGTATGTATTGGGATGCGGTACTTATTTTTATATTGATAACGAATACGCCACAATTTACACCGAAACAAATGTTGTCAACTTTTTAACAAATATTTTACCAATGGGGATGATTACCAACAATAACTAAAACACATATTCATATATAACCATACAAAGTTTTATAATGTACACAGTGAACATCATTGCAATGTTTAATGGGCTGATGTTAAAGGGACTTAGTATAAACATTGTCCAAATCCTCAAAATGCAATTGGAATTCTAGCGGTTCCCTCATACCTTGTTGTATTCGTATTAACAATAAAATCATGGGACAGGTTTCGGTTTTTCAAATTTCCCTTTCGTTAAAAAGTAGTTTACGATTGAAGTGTTCAGATGTTAAATGATCCAACGGATCGCGAAAACCGTGTACAAAGTGAGTGCAATGAGTTGTGAACATCACTTTGAATTTTTGCTTATTTCTCGGCCATATAACGTCCATTTGACTTGAAATTTTCACACAATACCATGTGGACATATCAGATAACAACAATATAAATTGTATTAACCATTCGTCACTTTTTGCACATGTCAACAAAATTACTAGACCCCTTTAAGGGGGAGGGGTGACCAGCAACCAGCGATTATGCCCCGATAGCGACCAAATTTGGTACGCTCATGCATGCTCTCTGATGTATTCTACAATAATACACTGTTAAATTATAATTGTGTGCAACAATATGTTTATACGAGCTAGTTAATAATACAGATATGCTATTTTTTAAATGAATGATTGTTTTCCTTGTTTAATTGTTTGTTTTCCTTTAGCGATTCGTCTTTCGAAATCGGTGTTATCTTAAAGGCATTTTCGATGACGTATCGACTTATGAACATGTCTCCTCTCTACACGTACGTAAACTCATGCAGGGGGTGTTGCCATGATGAGTTGTTCTTATTCTTACAAATGGGGTCGTAGGTATATGTTCAAATTAATGACCAAAGCCAGTTTAGCTGAAGGAGAAACATAGACACGTTGTGAAACTGTTCTACTAAAATCATACTAAGACCAGTAGATTTACATTGCATTTTTACAAACTCTTTTGGGATGAATTGTATAAGTCCACATCATCATCATACATGATTTCATGTAAATACTTAATTTTCAATAAATAAATACCTCAACGTGAGGTATGCACTAATTATTAAGTGCACACTTTACTCGATCGTATACATAGCACTGTTGGCAAACCCTTTCATACTTAATTGGATGAGTGTGGCATAGGTCACGTGTATTATGCAAGAGAGCAACGTTTTTTTAACATTAGCAGTCAACTGTCAAATGTAGTATAATTGTTTCTGTGAAACACCCACAATCTAACTAAAATTAGCAGAGTTGACACAGAAAATGTACTTTAATGATATTTTTGAACAGCGTCTTCGATACATGATAGCGATATTTACATGACAACATAATTGTCCGTCTCAAAGACGCACAATTAATCTTACAGTCGCATAAACTTGATTGTACTTTTAGCATGTTTAGTTTGTTCTCAATGTTCACATACCAAATTAATTTTGATTGAGCACAATCACAGTGACCTACTTTTGTTCTCACAAGTATTGAGAGAGTATAATTATAACACGTCTACTATAAGATAATTATTGTTCGAGCATGATCAATTTGAATCATGTATGACTGTGAAGTAATACATGATTCAACGTTTAATGGGGGACTAAATTACAAATGCATGTTGACTTTTGTTGATATGTAATAATGAATACATCACATATCTTTTGACTATTTAATGTACACTTCTGTCATATTTTTAATATTATTTTTTCTATTAATTGTATTCTACCTGCTAAGCTCCACCCCTAAAAAACCCTCCAGCATTGACTTTTGTGACATCATAATACCATTCAACCATCAGTTAGCTAGATAAACATGAACAAAATATATGTTCTCACCCACTTAGTACCTTATTGCATTAGCATTGGATGTTTTCATTGAAATCCTTCTTTTCATGGTGAGTGGGCATTGTATAAAACATGCAATACTATTGTGAACAGGTGGTCAGTTGATAGGAAGGGAATTACCAATGTCTTTTGTTCATCTAGCTGACTGATGGTTGAATGGTATTATGATGTCACAAAACTAAATTGCTTCTGGAGGTTTTTTTTAGGGGTGAAGCTTAGCAGGTAGAATAAAAGTAATAGAAACAAAATTATTAAAAATATGACAAAAATGTACATCAAATAGTCAAAAGATATGTGATGTATTCATGATTACAGATCAACAAAAGTCAACATGCGTTTGTAATTTAGTCACCCTTTAACGTTAAACTTTCAATTACTGATTAGTGTATGTTGAATTATTGTGCTTTATGCACCGTTCTACCGAATGGGGGATAAAGAGATACTACGCTACCTTTAATTGGCAGCGTTGTATCAAAGGATTACATTTACCATTAACTCATTATCATGGCAAAGTGTACAACATTTCTAAATTGTCAAGTCAATTATGTTCCCAATTGATTCGGCTCGCGTTTTACGACACCATCAAGTCAATTAAGCTGATGGGACAGCAAACCCAATCGCATTCAACATGCATGTTACAGCCTTGGCCTTGTTACATTTTGTACAATAACCCGACTAATGTAATTCGTGCATGATGAATAGATCTGTCGTTTATGGGTCCCCGGCACTTTTTGGTGAATTATATAATTATTATGTGCTGTGTGTGTGTAATTGTGTACTCATTTTGTGTCCGTGATTCTTATAGCGAGTGTTTACCATTTATGCTCGAATTCCGTTAAACTGTCCCGACGTTTAAGAAATATCAAGGCCGATATCCATCGTTTATTAATGATATTTAGATAAATAAGTCAGGTCTAAAGGTAAACAAAGCATAATGCTAATACATTTCGGCTGTTTGGTCGGTATGGTTTTGTATGTGCAATCCAGACTGCATAATTGTATGGCATATATTGTGCTATGTTATTATGTTTCAGAAAAATATACGAATTTTACTTAGAGACTAAACGTGCAACAACTTAGCGCTATGATAATAATATTATCTTGTTTCTCAATACTATTGAGAAACAAGACAACATTTTATCGTGAACATGGTGTTCCATTTTGTTAAAAAAAGATATTTACGATAAAAAGTATTCAGATGTTAATCTATCCACTGGATAGTCGTAACCGTGTACAAAGTCAGTGCAATAAGTAATAATGAATATCACTTTGCATGTTTGCTCATTACTCGGTCATATAACGTCCATTTAATTTTAAATTTGCACACAATACTCGGCGGACATATCAGTGGACATACTCAGAAAACAAATTACATACATTGTACCTAACAGGCTAACACTCACTTTTTGCACATGTCAACAAAGCTACTATATCCCTTTAATCACACCCGCTGCATAAAAGGCAACATAAATGCATATACGATGGTAGTGAACAGGACTGGTTAAGTATGTTCGTAGTGCTCAAGAATGGCAAATTCCACTGTTCTTCCCCCCCCCCCCCCCTATTTTCTGATAATGTTTCATCGAATATTTGAAATAATCTTTCATGAACGCACTCTAGTCTGACGCACACAACAATATGTATTAGTTAGATTGCAGGAATATACAACAAATTTATTCATCAAACATGGTTCGAGTGTGTAATGACCATACGTGATACAGATGACTGGAAAGTCGAATCACCTGCCAAAATACATCATCACGACCATTAGAAGCGTTGTTATGGCAACGAATGTTTCACAAACTCCTACTCCTAATGTCTTCAGATTTTTCTAAGACACTCTGATAATGCAAGTTTGAAATTGTAGTGTCTAGACAAACATTCATAATTACAAATCTTGTATTATTCTTCAAATGGATATAAAGATGGCCATGAATTTACACAGTATATAGGCAGCGCGATATATACAATTCACGTTCCTTTAAGATACGTATAAAAAAGCCGTGCCTTTACTTTCTCTATTACATTTCACATTTGACAGAGCTTGATATAAGGTAAATGGCGAGCATGCATTCCCAATTAAATTTAACATAACTTGTGTACATTATACATCAAACTGCAAACACTCGCGTCGCTAGTATGAGGTAATACAGGGTGGCCCCCCAAAAAACGGAACGGGGCAAATCCCAAAATAAAGAAACAAAACGATTACGTCCATCGGATAGTGTCATTTCCAATGAAAAACGATACCAAGAACAGTAATTTTGGACGAGGAGTTTTTGTTGTAGGACGTCTTAAGAGAGACCATGTCAGGTTCTCATTTTTTTACCAAGCCACTTTCTACCCGTAAATAGCATCATACAACTATGCCTATTCTGTCGGGACACAGCTGAATGCACACTAACAATTTTGACCAAAAAAATGGACAAAAAAGGGAACCTGACATGGTGTCACTCACAGCGCCCTAAAACAATAACTACACGACCGAATTGACTGTTCTTGGAACGTTTTTCATTGGAAAAGACACCCTATTTGATGGACATAATCATTTTGTTACTTTATTTTGGGAAGTGCCCCGTTCCGTTTTTGTTTGTGCCAATCTGTATTGGTCGAATGGGTTTTCCCTGATTTTGATTATGATTTCCACTGAATCAACTTCACTGGCTCGATATGTTACATAAACGAATCATGAAGTATAATATTATAGAAGACCGTCTGTTATAATACACGTCCGATGCAATGTCGCAATTTCGAATATTTTGCTCAGACACGTGTGAATAAGAATAATATACATTTCAAAATTAAATCAGTTCATGACTAAGTACGTGCATGGATTTCGAAGACATAATGTGGACATGGTTACATAATATTAAAAATCGGACTTTAGAGCACGCGTTGTATTTCAGTGTGCTGCATTAGTTATTCGCAATAATAATGATTAATAAGTTTAAGAATAATTTAAGTCATAAGAATACTTACCAACTTAACAAATCACGAAAGTGCTTCAATACTTCTTTAACAGTACCAAGAGGCATTTAAACGCAACAAAACAACACCGACAAAAATGCACAAAAAAGGTCCAATCGTCGTAGTTTATATCAGTTAAAATAGTTGCGTTGTTGTCAAACGCAGACAATGCTTGATATTGTATTGTGATGGTCGAATTAACTGAATCTCTGTGCATTTTTTAATAAAGATATGCTTAAACTTAAAAAAGCGTTTCCGAAAAGACGAGCAACCCGCGTAAGATAACTGCACAGTTCCACACGCTGGTTCCAGATGAGGATGTGCATGGTGTGCGAAGGATGCGGCGTTTGCGCCGATTCGTCGACTGACAAACCCAAACAAAAAATATTGGGATGTAGATTGGATGATGTTGATGAAGGAGCAATCATCCTCATCCGCACTGGCTGATCAGGAGGAGAGGCAGATGAAGAGAGAAAGGGGAAACAGAACAAGAGAGCGAGCGACATCAAGTCAGACAGAATATAGAGAGGGAGGGATGCGATGCGTCGCGCACTCACTTCCGAATCATCCGAAGTCCTCTATACATTGGTATTATAGGCCCTCTACCTTTTAAGCATCGGGACTGATCGGCAAAGGGTTTATACGGCGGAGATGTGTATTGCTTTTATAATAGATAAACAAAGAGAAAGTCGTGAGTTTGAAAAGAAGTGGGAGAAACGTATATGCCAGGATATATTATACCATCCCATTTATTAGCATCACTGTTCGACATCCACTTGCATATGCCGTTACCTATTTGACCATAGTAAAAGCAATGTAAGTTTTACACCAATTCTAAAACTTGCGTGAGGGGTAGGTAATGGTGCATACAAGCGTTAGCGTTTGGTGTATTAAGAAAAAATTACCACGAAAATGCGTGGTTTTATGATAAATACGGGACTAGAATATAATTCATGCATAATTACAAACGCCTCACTTGTGAGCTGAAATTACGGGGGGGGGGGGGGGGGGGGAGACGACGATTCAGAAAAGTGTTACATGTTGTGCTGTCATACAAAATCATTAAAACAACTCTTTTATACTTTCAGAATGGTTATTTAAATGTGTGTATTATTAGGCAATTATACATACATGGACGTATATACAATTTTCTAATAATTTGTCGCATCCGTTATTAAGTTTTTCAAATCGTCCATCGACAATGTTACAAGCACCTTTGATAAAACAAACTATGTTCAATCCCTACTGTTTGTATGCCCCGTATCTGGTCTATTTGAATGATCTGTCCCTCGTGTAATGCATCACTTTACCCCGGCGCATAAAACATGTTAAAGGAATAGTTACGAGCTAGTTTAGAGGGCGCTTCAAAATATTTCTTTTTGCGCGGCAGAGGGAAATTATAAAGTGTAGGAATTGTAAATGCAAAACAAAACAACGCTTGCTTGAGCAAAACCCATTCAGACACGCCTGACAAATTCAAGTAGTGCAATGATACACGTCGGTCGCAGGCAATTTTCCTTTCATCGGATGGAAAGTATGCGCATACCCGAACAGATATAATTATGGTGATATATTTATTTTGATTATAATTGTATCGATTAAATGTTAACATTGGGAAAGAAATCACGTTCACAATTCCGGATGTAAAGAATGTTCAATCTTTCAGGTGTCTAAATAGCGTCCTCTTATTGGAAGAACAGGTGTTATTTGAATGAAAACAAATTTCTACATGAGACGTTACGTTTTTGTAATATACAAATCAAATAAGGCAAACGATTACTATCAGTTCTCAATGATAACAAACACGTTTAGGCCACTGAACTCACATTGATTTTGACAAGAACGATTTTGTATCCCTTTAAGCCTGAAATTGATAGCAATTTATGCTGAATTTCGCACTGCTTTTCCCGAATATCCGTATGCATTTTTCTGCTTCTTTTTGTTTTCTATATCCCCGACGCTGAATCCCGGGGGCCTTTCGCCCCGCGCGCGACACGGCTTGTTCGCGCCAAGTGACTCCTACATCGATCAAATGCTAATTACGTTTCCCCGGATTCGTTCGTAGCGGCCACGCTATACACGTCGTTGGTGCTGATACAAGGCCAGCGAGGAAAAGAAGAAGAACCATCAAATACAAATCAGAACAGTGATTAAAAAAAGGGGAAATTATGCACAATTTCAACTGAAAACAACATGTCTATATTTCCCCATTTGTTCCCCTATATCTGCATGACTGCATCATAATATCGCGCCATTCTGTCTGCTTAATTCGTTCATCTTGTTTTGTGTTGAAGTTGTTGTTGATGTTGTTTTCGTTTGCAAATATTTTATTTCGGGTCACTCGCTGCATGGAATTACAAAACTCAGTAGAAAATGAATGATGAAATATGCACGCGGATTTTCAGATTTAAAAAAAAGTTTTTCCCCTTCATTTTTCCTTAAATATCCCCCACCCACTCATTGTTGCCTCCCCCACCCCCCCCCCCTTCCCCTCTCAGTTCACAGTATATCGCCAGTACCTGTGTACTACGCCCCAATCGTATACCATGTAGTATATATGCCGTTAATTATGCGAGTAGAAGAGAGAAAGAAAATGCAAATAATTTGTATAGTTATATTGAAATAAAAAATGATTATTGACGCTGACTAAAAGGGTTGAGAAGATTCACCAATTATTATAAAGAAAAATGTATGTCAAACTTTCACAAATCGATATTTTGTTTCCGTTGTTATTCCCTCTATATCCCTCCCCATGTTTGTTCTCTCGTTCATACGTCTTCGAGTGTTGGGCAATTTCACTTTCGTTAAAAAGTAAACAAATAATGACAAATATAAAAATGGCAGCAACTCACACATGACGTCATGCACGATCGATAGCACTTGTGAAAGATACACACAACTCGAAGCAAAGTTCAACCTGTCATAACTTTTTACTGCTCACCCGTTTTTTTTGTTTTTTTTAACCAGATTTTTGCTCATTCTTCTTCTTCTTATATCTTCTTTCATATTAACAGACATCAAATGTCTAGGTGTAGTTCTCCTGTAAGTGATTTGCTAACTATACATCATGTATGATATCAGTGGGATTCGAACCCGCAACCTTCTTTATTAGAGGACGAGAACCCGGTCCACATGCAGGACCGCAACCACAAGGCAGGGTCCCCTCTTAGTCTCTGTTTCCCGCCCAATTTCGCCAGTCACGAATTACCGGCCACTCTAACCAACCGTCGTTAGTGATACTAACTTAAGTATGAGAAGATAGGACAAGACAGTGGAAAATACATAAATAATGTACAAATTCAAATCAAACCAACACTTGCAGTGTTGATACAAGGCCGAGGAAAGGGGGTAGGGATCCGTGTTGGTGGTTATAAACGACGCATTGCACCCCAACATCGCCCCTCGGTCTACATACTCGCTCAAACTGCTTCTCGGTCATGTCGGTGTCACCGTTTCTTTCACTTGTTCGCCATTTAAAGGGATCTAGTAACTTTGTTGACATGTGCAAAAAAAGGCATGGGTGGTTGATATAATGTATATTGTTGTTATCTGATATGTCCACAGGGTGCTGTGCGAAAATTTCAAGTTAAATGGAGTCGTTATATGGCCGAGTAATGAGCAAAAATGCAAAGTGATATTCCCTAACTCATTGCACTCACTTTGTACACGGTTTTGACGGTCCAGTGGATAATTCAACATCTGCACACTTCAATCGTAAATATCTTGTTAACAAAAGGGAAATTTGAAAAACATAAACCTGTCCTATGCTTTTATTGTTAATACGAATACAACAAGGTATGAGGGAACTGCTAGAAATCCAATCGGATTTTGAGGATTTGGACAATGTTACTAAGTCCCTTTAGCCATTATTGATGATATTCGGTGAAGACGGCGAACTTGAGGTAGAACATAAATGAATAGAACATAATTATGCTGTTTTTTATAGATCGAAACAACCTGTTCATAAACTCCCCACCCACTTAGTTCAGTCTCCCTCGCATTCACCGTTTCATTTGCCTCTTCCCCACCGATCATGACAAGCGTAAAGTCACAGGGAATCGATGCATCCTGACAAGACACACGACCTTATGTCGCATCGATGAAGACACCTTTCACACATGTGGTCTATTCATTGCCAAACGTTTGGGAAAGAGAACGGATGAGAAGAAGTATATAAACGCGTCATCTGTTGCATTAAAGCATGTAAAGAGTTGAGATTAATCGCAAAGTTTCAGTTGATCGCAAGTCAGAAAATACGCGCATTTGAGCCATTCGGATTTGCGCATGTGGGTGCATTGTGGTTAATCGTATTCTTTGTATGCAACATCCCCATGATCCGTAAATCAGACGCGCGGTATCATCTTGCGAACGCCTTGTGCATGGTACGTAATGCGCGCGGAATCAGAGTTATGCAGTGCGCGCTATAATTATGTTACAAGTACAACCCATCTTTAATTGACAAAGAGTTGAGGAGGGGGACCAACGGACCTACGTAGGAATGTTCAGTTTAAAGGGGTTGAGTCGTCGAATCAAGAGGTCGCTTGCAGAAACCCATCTATGCAGCGACATGTCTAGTTACTATGGTTACAAGGCGCGTTTGTGCACGCATGTGCGCTACTAGACCGGAAAATCGTTCGTTATAATTACTCCGCTAGCTTGACGGTCGGATCGCGGGTATTTAACGACCGAAGTTTAGAGGGGAACTCGTGTGTAGAAGGATAATCGTACGCGCGCGACTCTTAGTACGGCATTCAGTGACGCGCGCTCGCTAAAGTCTTCGTGAACGAGCGTGAAGAGTGTGTGAAGTGTGCGGGGCAGTGCGTGGGTGCGTGCCATGTCATAGAGTGAATTTCGAAATGTTAAACAATTTGGCACGCATTAATTTTCGCACCATGTGCGTGCACTCGCGTGAACCATGCGTGAACACTTCGCGAACTCGGCGCGAACACTGCGTACATGCGTGTATGCGGCGCAAACTTGCGCGAACACAACGTGAACAGCTCGTGAACAATGCGTGGCATGGCGTGTAGTGTCAGGGTGGTTTTAGGTGTGAAACGACAAGCTATGCATTATAGCGTGCCACCAAGCGGGACAAAGCGTGACCAAAAACTGCCCCGACAACTTCACGCATGCGGGAACTATGCGTGGCGTGCGTGACACTGCGGGACAATGCGGTACGTATGCGCGAACTATACTTTAACCTGTGTGTGAACAAGTAGTGCCATTGCGTGCCAAAGTGTGCCAATGCGGCCCATTATTGGCCGCGCATTGCGCAGACAGTGCGTAACTATGCGTGTGCAGTGCGCGAACAGGTCGCAAACGCTCCGCGATGTAGCACCGAAATGGCACGCCTTGCCACGACGCATTGCGTGGCAATGCGGGGACAAAATTCGTGCAAGTGTCAGGGTGGCAAGTGTTTCTGCGAACTTGTGTGAGCAAAGCGCCATCTTATGGGACAACAGACTGACTTTAAATCACCTAATCCTATATGAACTTTATATGCAGGCTGCCGCACCCTTTCTCATGTAAAGATTGGACGCCATGAATACGGGGTCATTTTGTCGCTTTACGCAAAAAGACAAGTCGGTTTGAAAAAATGTAGACCATTAAGACCGTTAACTGTTGGTGTAAAAAGTGTTCGACTAAAATTCGTTCGGCAAACACCATCAGCGATGTGAAGGCAACCCCCCCCCCCCCCCCCCTCCCCTCTTACTATCTTATGTAAGCATACATGTACTGTCCCATGCGTATTTGCTACAAGGATTCGCGAAATTAGATTTGCTTTACATTATAATTTAAGGTGAATAATATGTTAAGTAAAAAAGTCTTCACAGCGGTACTATGAGTGAACATAATCCTCAAGTAGAATCGTTAATTGTTAGATTTATATGTACGAAGCTTGGAAAAGTACCCACGCAGTTATTTTCTCTTTTTCGTTTCAAGTTAGACGTCGTATAACTATAACTATGTAATTCCATTCAAGCAAGGACATACAATTATCATGACATCAATATCTGTCTTTTTCTTTCAGTCAAAAGAGCTTAATTCCAAAAGGCGCTAAATCCATTTGTTCCAACTTTGAAGAAAAGCAGGTTTCTTTGTCCAACTTTGTAAAAATGCCTATATGATCAGATGATACGGGGATATGAAATGGAATGTTCCATATTTTGATTGTGATTGTGGAATTTTACCTAAAGATTTGATTTCTAAAAAATAATTTACCGCCGATACCAGTAACTGAATTCTCATAAAAAGTGGATTTAGCGCCTTTTGGAACTAAGCTCTTCCGCTTTACTCTCCATCTCAATGTATCACTCTCTGTCTCAAGAACATTCATTAAATAAATACATCTTGTGTAAATATGTGAGAGATAAGTTGTCATGCATAGGTAACATGATTTCGATATGTGATGCATTTCGGTTTAATTGTTTTTTGTGGTTTATTTTTTTTATTTTTTACATACAGAAAGGACGGTGACACACTGTGGTACTCCGACTTCTGTGTTCAATTACTTCAATCAATCGACAATGCATTCATACTTGTATTGGCTGTATTGTATTGAATCTGTAATTTTGCTTTGAAAATAAATACTGTTTGTGTTGTGTACACTGCAAAAAACGAGGGTGTTAAGTTAACACCACTGGTATCTGTATTGGTCTATTACTCAAGGCTGGTGTGGACCAAAATAGATACCAGTGGTGTTAATTTAACACCCTCGTGTTTGCGGTGTAACAACTGCAATGCCACGGCAAATTTGGTAGCTTATTTCATTAAATATGTTGCATAGTCATGTAGTATTATTTATAAGTATTATTGGGGTGAAGGAGCACTTTCTCAAGCAAGACCGCCACGTAGAAAACTATCGTTATTCAGGTAATTGCAATTTTAAATGTTAAAGGGGAAGTACAGTTTTGGTAAGGCTGAGCTTTAGTAACCAAAACCTGCACAATAACATTACAAACTACCGTAATAGTTAAAACTCCACCATGCTCGAATGGTATAGAAAATTACGAAGGACTACCATAAGTAAAAAGCCTGTTACCATTAAAACACAAGAGGGCGCTCTCTAAAAAAGTATTGGTTTTAACCATTTTTCATACAAAATTATGCATGTGGTATTTGTTGAAATAATGATTAAAAAAAGAGATCATCAACAACTATTTAAAAACCTCTTTGGAAACATTTTGAAAAAGTGTAAGCATTTTTTAAATAAGAAAAAAAAAACATCCAATAAATCTGGGGCACAGATTCATTCAGATCGAATATATTTGTTGATATTTCAGCCGTTTCTGAACCTATTTTTATCAAATAAAGTTGTTTCTGTCATTACAATTGTATGCTCTTTTGAGATTTTACATTCAGTTTTTCATTATCTCACAAACAAAACATTTCGTGCAGCGCCCTCTATACCAAAAACTGAACTACCCCTTTAATTAAATAGTTAGCAGTATATCAAAAGCATTGAGGTACATGACTTTACCAATCTAAAAATGCCAGCTCCTTGCATGATGATAAGCATAGACCTCAAGCATGCGCGCACATGAGAATTGACTTCACGGCGAATTATGTTGACGCATGGTGGGACGGCGACTTTGTTAATAATGAAAAAGGTTTGCGGTAGCGGTCGTTAGGCCCGCACATCATCAGGTTTCAGATCCCCATAAATCATGTCAATCAGGACAGTCGTGTGCCACATGAGGAGAATTCAATGCGCGAACAAAAAAATGAGATGAGTTGGCGATGATTGAATCGTTATCATTCCCTGGAAAGGGGCGATATGACAAGAATATGCATATATTATTAAAACAATCGTTCGGTCGCATCGTGTGGATGGATGTCAAGTATGACTTATGCATGAACTATCGTGACTTGATCGTATTGTCTTAAATCAGGTGGTGGTCGACTTGATTATATGCATACACTATCGTTCGATTGTACCGTTCGAATCTATGTGGCGATTGATTTAAGCATGAACATTCGTTCGATTGTCTCGTTTGAATCACCTAACGTGCCAAGTGCTTGCAATGCAGCTACTGCTTTGGATTCCACGTATGTGATTGCACGCAATGGTAATAGAGTATATGAACATGCCCATTGTATTGTGCGGTGGCATTGTATACGTAAGTGGCTCCTTTGTTCAGTGCACACCCTAATATTCAGGTGTGGGGCATTTGCTTTTCAATAGATTCCTTTCAAATCCCCTAAAAACAATTTAGCCGTGGCCTTCCAATTCATGTGGCACTGGGAATGTGCTCCACTGGCACGTTTTGGGTTAAAAACCAAAAGGAGACGTTTCCGCACCTTCACTTACTTTTGATTACGTTCTCTACACATTAAAACATAATTTCATGCCCGTTTTATCCGTTCCATCTTCGACTTTGAATCCCCCGTTTCCCCGTTTCATACAATAAAGGACACACCATCTGGTCCCGAAGGCAATGCATTAATAGCATTCTGCAGAGCATCTTCTATACAAATAATACCGTGTTTCCCGTGTTTCCTAGTGAACATAAGTTTTAAAGTACAAGATATTCCCTGGGGATATGTTGATACCCTTTTGTTGCTGCATTGCCTCAAAGGGCATAAACATACCCACGTGTTTCGTTGCAAAGTTCATCGTATTACAAGTAAAGTACTCAAAGATGGACTTCACTTTTAAAGCATTAATACTAAAGGGAACCAACGAGCGTGGGTGTGTTACTTGCATATGATTTATATCATCGCTCACAAGAACATCGACTCAATATCAACAAAGTTTTATTTCAAAAGTACAATTATGTCATTGTTTCACGTTTATGCGTAAGTTTGCCCTGCCCTCAGTAAAGTTATGTCATGAGTTGTTACATCACGTGGCTATATATAAAATAAAATTATATAATCGTTTCATGACAAAATATATGCATTATACCTTTAAAGGGACTTAGCAACATTGTCCAAATCCTCGAAAACTTACTTGGAACACTAGTGGTTCTCTCATACCTTATCATTATTAACAATAAAAGTACGGGACAGGTTTCGGTTTTTCAAATTTCCATTTCGTTCAAAAGATATTTATTTTACGATTGAAGTGTTCAGATATGAAATTGTCTATGGGATAATTCCATGCCGTGTACAAAGTAAGTACAACGAGTTAGTGAATATCACTTTGCATTTGTGCTCATATCTCAGCCAAAAAACATCCAATTAACGTGAAATTTACACATATTACTTTGTGGACATATCAGATCACTCCAATAAACATGTTATTAACTCTTAAAGTGCCAGGGATTTTAATGCTATGTGGCATTCGTGTGTATATTGTAACTCGCGAAAAATGCGAGCTTGGCACTCAAGGAGTAATCACTTATCACTTGTTACACCTGCCAACAAAGTTCCCTTTAAGTGTACACTGCCCCAGGCACTCAGGAACCAGACATCCTTGCCATCGTCAAATCCAGAGATAGTAGAGGCTTTTTCGCAAATGCTACTGAGGGATTCTAGTACGCTAATCTCAGCGGGTGGTCGCACCCAGTCCGAAAATACCCCCGTACCGTGAAAATCAACTACGGTTGTCGGATGTCGGGTGTAGAGCGAGTACGGAGCGGCGTGGTCAGCCCATTGAAGTACATGTACCATCATTTGCAAAAGTTTAAGACCACCTGGGAATTTGTGGGTATTTCAATAATTTGGACTGCATTTTTTGTCTTATGGAATGATAACATAACATGTTTACTACAGTGGTCAGTAGCAAAAGAGTAATGGTCAGCGAAAAAATTAATATTTTTATTTCGGGGGCTCCATTTTCGGGGGCTACTTTTCCAACTTTCGGGGGCTACAAATTTCCGGCTCTTTTTTGAATTTCAGGGGCTATTAATAAGCTATAATGCTGTAGGTGATCATTTTATAAGCATTTGATCACAATCCAAACAGAAAATTCCCACAAAAAATCCTGAAAATCCCCCCCCCCCCCAAAAAAAAAAAATGTCGGGGGCAAATTTTTTTTTCCGGGGGCGAATTTGGGCATTTCGGGGGCGAATTCGCCCTCCGCCCCCATTTTTTTTTGTTGTTGCTGGTAATGGTATAAGCCCAGCAGTTCAAGTGTGATACAAAGGTTATGCGTTAAAAATAAAAGTACGGTATGTCTGAAATTTTTTTGGAAGGGTGGTCTTAAACTTTTGCAAATGATGGTATAGTACTTCGATGGGTCAGCCAATCAGCGCGCTTGTTAACTCGAGCAAGGTCACGTTCCCCGTATTCTTCACTGCGAAACTGCAAATAATTCGCGACGTAGCCAGACTACGGGTACGGTCATAGCTGACTGCAATCCCCCGTAGTCAGCCCTTCCGTAGTATTTGCGAAAACACGTGGACAGGTATACGGTTTATGGCGGGAACATGTGGATATTGCGCGGGAAAAGACAGGCATGTACCGATGACGCCAAGGACAATCGATATTTCGCTATAAATAATGAGTACAAATGCTACATTTCCTGCCAATGATGCATGCGCGCACTTCCGTTCCTCATCCATTTACATTCGTTCGGTTAATTCATTCATGTTTGCTAATGCGCAGGATATGAGAGCAAAAAAAAAAATCGTGTCGACTTTGCGAAGTTGGGAGAGAAATGAGTTTACAACCAGTTACGGATGAAAAGAAATGGTTGCCTTTGATGATGGCGGTTGTATATTACAGACAATTTCAACTGAATAGTAAATAATAAGGAATGCAGCTTTATAGAAACTGTACAAAATATTCTATAATAATGTTCACAATCATAGCAATTAATACATAATAACTCTGTACATTGTTTCTTTATACAAGTTTTCAAAAATGATATTATCATTGCAAATGTAGTTGTCTAACCTGCTACCGTAGTAATCTCAATAGCAACGCCATTTATATATACTACCCTACGTCATAAGGTCATGACCCGGAACTAGTACTTATATTTCGAAACTATAGCCGTTGCCTGTTGTTACATCAGATGACGTCTAAGAAACCACAAAGTGGGATCTTTATTCAACTTTTCTTTCGACATTGCTTACCCAACAAGCACGAGTTCTATACCGAATCACTTGTATGTCTATTTTTGTAATAACACTCACAGCCCTTAAAAGTATCCTCCTTCAACTATCAAAATGATCAATAACAAACTAAACAACAATGTAAATACGTTCGATGATATCATAAAAGAAAAGTAGAAATCGAAAAGAACAATTGAAACAATTACGTATAATAATGTAGATTTGTCAACGGCAATTCTCAAGCGAGTCTGGCTTGTTATGTTCGTACGCACTTAGTATTGTCATCACATGACGATGAAGGACACACGTACGTACGACGCAGGTACGTGGGGATGCTATAGCGCAAACCGCCGTTTTGAACTTATATCCAGTTTGAGCGCACTGCGTAACACTGTGCTAGTATGTCTTTTCCCACCGTGCGCAAGCGTCCGCAAGATGGCACCGCGCGTCTGAGTTATAAATTCGAACAACCTTTTAATTACGCACCTCAACACTATAAGTTCTTAGAAAATTGTCTGTGGTCTGCAAACCACGTTTTTGTCTCGAATGTGGATTCTTGCAGTTTAACATGTTCCCTACTAATTTGCGCAATGTCCACAGAGGTAATACAGGGCCCACCAGGTTCGCGTTTGCAGTGGGTTAAATGAGAAATAACGCCGTTACTAACATTGTAATAATTGTGTTCTGCTTTGATGACGCACGCCACTGATTAACGCATCACTTCGTACGCTAATCAGCGGGCACCTCAGCAATACAGTTCTTAGAAAGTTCCTTTAAAAAGTGTTTTGATAATTGTCTGAACACCATTGGCATTGAATGCCATTTAACATGTTTAATGCACTTCAAATGAGACACAAACATGTGAAGATTCGTTTTTTCATTAAAGTGATTCATTAGGGCCTACATACGATGTTTTCCTAAAGCTATATTTGAGACTTCAAGCATGATTATACAAATATTAACCCAAATTATTCTGAATGATCCGTGAAAGTTTAAAAGAAAATACATGCGGTTTACCTAATGAAAATAGAGAAAATAGATGTCAGATTCGAACACCCGCTGCCCATTGGTTTGTACTACAATTGTAAAGCGTTCCTGAACGCTTTTCAATATAATCATAATTATTGGCATATTATGGCAGGCTGTCGGGCTGTTTTTTAAATATGGTGTTTTAAAATATCGTAAATATGAAAATGTCCACTTGTACTTGTACTCTCATTGATGCCTCATGATTGCTTATATTCTGTATATATTTTGCCACGTACATTTTATATTATTTCAATGTGTCAGCCAGTGGAAGCCAACTTTCTATCTTTTTTTTGGTTTTAATATGGACGATACAATATATTTATATATATATATCTATCTATAAGTAAAAGTTCTGCTCGGAGTCGAAATGTACAGAAAACAACAAAATTCAATAAGATACTCCGTGAAAAAAAAAATCTATATATCTATCTATATATCTATTTCCACGGAGTATTTTATTTAATTTCGTTGTTTTCTATACATTTCGACTCCGAGCAGAACTTTTACTCATCTATAAATATCTCTATATTAAGGGAGACCCTTGGCAACTTAAAACCAATTGCCATGTTCTGTTACCATAAGCAGGTACAAGAGAGATGTGAAAGCTCCAAGTGACTTTGGTTAAATTTGACAAAGTTAATGGATTACTTTTACACACACAAAATTCCCGACTCTTACGCAAGATAATCCCTACCAAACACACATGTATATTGACCCGAACATTTTTTAACCTCACATTATTTCGCCAAAAAATCGAACTCTCGATGCTGTTTTAAGTTGTAGCACTAAAAAAAACAACAAAAAAAACATACTAAACTCAATCTGGACACTGGTCACGTATCCCACATTTAACAGATTGTTCTTAGAATAGGATGGTCCCTCCTCACATTACTTGTGGTACAGTTCTAGAATTGGAGTCTCGATGGCCTAGCACGGTATGTTTTAGGACCGTTCAATCACTTCATCAATGTACCACTACAAGTGACGATTTCCAATGTAAGGTAATCAAACTACGAGTGGCGTAGCCCATGCCATACATCACTGGGGCAATTATGGGGGCGACGTCCCCGCACCCCCCCCCCCCCCCAAAAAAAGAAAATTACATAAATAATAGGTTACGTATTGTATAATGTTGTTTTTGTCCCCGCAAAGGAAAGGGATGCAACTTGCAACGCAGAGCGAAGATTTACCTGGAGGGGGGAGCAGCCACCCCCTACCCCCCCCCCCCCCCCCCCCCACCAAAACAAACATCACCCCACTCTATGTACGTAATTGGTACGAGCGTTTGCATTCATTCTTCGTGCAGCCTACACCGGAAAACGCCGCAATACTTTCAATTGCACTTCCGATCATGTAACGAGCTAGTCTTAATAAAACGATTCACCTTCGAATTGGAGGTTAGACATAGCCTCTTCTTCATTCGGAACATTCACGACTCTTCTGATCCAACGGAAAATGTTCGACATCCGCATACGATGTATTGATTTAACTAGGACTCAGTTGGTGTTCATTGATCTCCTTGGATGAGGAGGAGGACGAGGACGAGGACGAGGACGAGGACGAGGACGGGGACGAGGACGAGGACGAGGATGAGGGTGAGGATGAGGATGAGGATGAGGAGGAGGAGGAGGAGGAGGAGGAGGAGTTGTTTTGGGTATTTTCTTGACCACAATTTAAACATCATAATTAATGAAACACAACCTTTATTTTGTTATACAAAACACAAAATGTGGTTAATAGTACCAGATCATAATCATGATAATAGGTGCTATTCGTAAAGCCAACTATCAAGATGATAATTTTCAGACTATAGAATATTGAAGCCTGTTGAGTATGCTGACAAGTGGGAAGATAAAGTAATGAGTTTAAGTTGCATATAATACACATATTGCTTCAATCTATATATCATGTAAAAAGATTACGTTGGCATTAACAACTATTGTTGTGAACTCATTGTGTGCCATAAATATTGCATGCTCTATCCGCACGATGCGACATATTAATGAACAAACGTATTTTGACAACCGGCAGGGATTGAGCAAAGCTTAAAACATCCCACTTAAAATCATTGCAGTAATCATATTTGTACGTATAGGCCTAATGACATTGCGATTATCATAATTATTGTCACTCACTAAGTAAACATAACAGTATGGCAACAGACAACATAGTTTCATTTAATTGCAATTATAGCGATGCTCTCCAGCGCATGTAATCACTGACTATAATGAGATTGATGTTATTATAGCTCAAATGTAATCAGTCGTGTTGTCTATAACTGGCCTACGCGATATCAAAGACGACTAAACTATAGGTTTGAAGGTCGATTCTTGTTCCTATATAGGCGTCGATGTGTAGGAATGACTTTTCACCGGAGTTGAAGTAGGGGCAATATGCCAACCCTCCCCCCTCCTCCCCCCCCCTCCCCCCCACCCCCCGAACAAAAACATCACCATTCATGGATGCTAGTTTCGGCAACATGCACAGATTATGCACAAGTAACATGCATGTTTGGTTAAGCACAATTAAAGTGATGTTTGTGTAAGTGTTGACCCTTAGATTCAAGAAACAAACGAAATTAAGTCCCGAGACGAATGATTAATAGAATAACTATATAGTGAATAATCATAATCCACTTACTTTACAATTACGGACATTTCACGTCGCGTTTGTGTCACCGTCTGGTCAGTTATATAAGTATTGCCCCCCCCCCCCCCAAAAAAAAAAAAAAAAAAAAAAAAAAAGCTCTTCCATGACACGCAAATTGCTTTCTAAAAAGGTTAAATAACTAATTTGGAACGGATCGCTCAGAGCCTAGTCTAGTTCGTCTTCAGTAGATGTTAACTTATTGACTGTATAACAATCCGACGTATAGCTTCAACTTGTATGTATTATATACGAATGTATATTGTGTGAGAGCCATAAAGGATTAAATCAACGGGTACCAGGTCAAATCTTGGCAAAACAATTACGGCATTAGCCTCGTTCCGCCTGTCCTACATTTCTCGCTACATTTTAGACACCGGTCTTTGATTATGTCAAATAAATGCCACTCATTCTTGTCATTATGCCCATCTAAATGCGATTATATATCCGTATCTTATTCCTATTCGCAACCACCCACCACTCTTTCTCTTCCCCTCTCTCTCTTATTCACTCGATGATATATTAATATACAGGGTGGCCCCCCAACAAATGGAACGAGGTACTTGCCATAATAAAGACACATGATGCCTAGGTTCGCGGGATAGGGTATCTTTTCCAAAGAAAACTGATACCTCAAAAAGTAATTTTGATCGAGTAGTTTTTTTTATTTAGGATGTCTTAAAGGGAAAGTTGAGTTTTGGTAGAGAGGGCGCTAGACTACTTAATTGGTTTGTGAGGTAATGAAAAACTGAGTGTAAAATTTGAAAGAGCATAATATTTAAACAATAAAATCATCTTTGTTTGATCAAAATCGGTTCAGAAACGGCTGAAATATCCATAAATATAACAATTTGTAATAAACCCGGGGCCCCGGGTTTATTAGAGAATTTTGAACCAGCCGTTAAAAATTCAAAAAAATGCTTCCTCTTTTCAAAAAAGTTACAAAATAGGTATTTAAATAGTTGTTGGTTATTTCTCTATCTAATCACTATTTCAACAAAGCATCACATGCACAATATTTTATTCAAAATGGTTGAAACCGATGAGTGTTTAGAGAGCGCCCTCTTACGTTTTAACGGCTCTTTTTAATGATAACATGATCTTTACTACGTCATTTGTAATTTTGTGTTCCTTTCTAGTTATAACTATTAGTTTGTAATGTAATGATGCAGGTTTTGGTTACTAAAATTCAGTTTCACTAAAACTGTACTCTCCTTACCAGAACTCAACTATCCCTTTAAGTGAGACCATGTCAGGTTCTCATTTTTGTCAATTGTTACCAAGTTATAGTACCTGATAAATCGCACTTACTGCCCGTCATAGCATGGAACAACAAAAATATGTGCGCCATTGTTAGTGTGCATTCAGCTGTGTGCCGAGAGAAGGGGCATATTTGTTCCATGCTATGACGGGCAGGAAGTGCGATTTATCAGGCATTGACTTGGTACAAATTGACCAAAATGGGAACCTGACATGGTCTCACTTAAAGGGATAGTTGAGTTCTGGCAAGGAGAGTACAGTTTTGTTGAAACTGAATTTTAGTAACCAAAACCTGCATCATTACATTACCATGATTACAAACTAATAGTTATAACTAGAAAGGAACACAAAATTACAAATGACGTAGTAAAGGTCATGTTATCATTCAAAAAGAGCCGTTAAAACGTAAGAGGACGCTCTCTAAACACTCATCGGTTTAAACCATTTTGAATAAAATATTGTGCATGTGATGCTTTGTTGAAATAGTGATTAGATAGAGAAATAACCAACAACTATTTAAATACCTATTTTGTGACTTTTTGAAAAGAGGAAGCATTTTTTTGAATTTTTAACGGCTGGTTCAAAATTCTCTAATAAACCTGGGGCCCCAGGTTTATTACAAATTGTTATATTTATGGATATTTCAGCAGTATCTGAACCGACATTGATCAAACAAAGATGATTTTATTATTTAAATATCATGCTCTTTCAAATTTTACACTCAGTTTTTCATTACCTCACAACAAAAATAAGTAGTCTACCAAACCTCAACTATCCCTTTAAGACGTCCTAAAACATAAACTAATCGACCAAAATGAATGCTCTTGGTAGCATCTGTCTTTGTAAAAGATGCCATATGCCGTGAATTAAGTCGCCACGCTTCTTTATTATGGCAAGTACCCGTTTCGTTTTGTTTGGGCCACCGTGTATTTGTGTTCAAATCACAATTTTGCCAACTATTGTTGCTTACATTGTTGTTACTATAATTATCATCATGATTATTGTATCCAACCGATGTATAACGGGGGAATAATTAGGGTACGGCTAGTGACATGTTAGTATCTACCATGCATCCGTTCATCATGATACGCCCCTCCCCCTCCCCCCCTCCCCCAAATCATCCACCATCCGTCACTTATATGCATTCGTATTGTGTTCAAAACAACAATATCGCGACGTATTACTGCGTATGTATTATTTTCATGCCAGGTGATTTTTTGTTTAGTCAAATAACATTTTACTCCCCAGTACAAGGACAGGCAACGAAACGAAAAAGCGATGTAACACAAAACTACACGTTACTTTCGTCATCAATGCTAGTAAAAAGTAATATGATGTATCAAAGACAAATAAAATACAAATACATTGGAATACAACCTGCCTTTTTTCAGATGATAATCTTTCTCCTGAAAGAGCTTAGAGACAAATCGAGAAACAAAGCCAGAAAATGATATTTATTGTTTTATAATATATAGTACAAAGTACGTGCCGGATTTGTGAGCGCATAATTTGATGCGGTTTTACCACCTTCGAGGCCACAACGTTGGTGTCGATATCATGTTTTGTATAATGGTAATGTCCTCGGGGTATACGAATATCCATATGAAAATAGGTGTATAACTATGAAATAAAGCCTGAAATGTATGAATTTCTCGACATTTTAAATCTCCATTCTAATCTTGACTTGAAATGCAAGATTAAGGTGTGGACTTACAAGGGAATAATACCATAAACGGCAATCTTGTTTGTAAGCGTTCGATTCAACCAAGATTAAAGGAAACAATTATTTTTCCAAATACAAGTTTTATCATATCCATATGAACACTTTAAAGATTGCCATGTGTGGGTCGGCTACAACCCGATTAGCCATTTTGAACTAGGCTATAATAGTTTGCGCGCTCTGCATAACACCCGAGTTTGTACGTGCATTTATGCACCACGCGCACGGCGTTCGCAGGATGGCACCGCGAATCCAAACCACATTAAAACTTTTAAAGGCAGTGCATCGCCTATTCGAGAGGGAGCTGTCGAGAGACTTGAACGGCAGCGCCATGTTTTATGCAATCAGACGCGTCCCTGTGGCAGCTCGACACAGGATAGGACAACTACAGAACAAACTGATGTGACGTGCTTTTTAAGTTATAAAGTGGTTACCGCCGCGGCCCTTTCACCCTAACTACCAAGTTTGCGTACCTAATATAGTACCAACACACTTATATTTGTGTTGCTGCTTTAATTTCGAATCTGTCCTAGATGTATTTGCATTTTGCCCTGGAAAACCGCAACCTCATCGAGGTCACGCTATATACGGTGTATAAGGGCGTTTTTTATGCAACTCTATACATGCTATATATGAAGAGCTCATTTCCAAAAAGCACTAAATCCACTTTCCATAAAAATTGAGTAAACGATATATCTACATGTATGATCTACGTAGCTATCTAGGAATCCACATTTTACGACAAGTAACTCGCTCAAAATCAAAATATAGAAAGTTCAATTTTCATATTCCTATAGGCACGTGTACAAAATTGGACAAAGAAACCTGTTTTCCTCGGAAGTTGAAAAAGTGAATTTAGCGCCTTTTGGTTAAAATCTCTTCAATTATGACGACTTAGTACAATTTGTATCGTTGCTCATACTAATGCAATCAACTTGTAATGCAACTCTATTGGCATTGATCAAACGTTTTGCTGGCGTGTTATATTCAAAACTTCAGCTGGTAAGTAATCAAAATTATAATTATGTTTTCTCCAAGTTCATGAAATCTATAGCAGAATCGATCAACACGGTTCTATATAAAGTGAGATATTTGCCATTCATTTTGTTGAGATGATGGAACGCGCGCGAAAAAAAAACCGTAACGGGAGAAGCATACCTGTATACCAACATGTCGGTCGATCGATGACAGGCATCGGTGATATTTAACTTGCATTCGTAGAGATGATTCTACGAAATAGTCTTGACACCATGAAGGGTGTATATGCACAACTAATCGATAGTACGCATCGGTGATATTTCAGTTGTGTCTTATTCGAGGAGTTCTTTCAGAAAAAAACGGAAGTACGTCTATCAGCCATTAACACATTGCTTGCGGCCACTCAATTATATTGTACTGCATAAAGCCCTCCGCACAAAAAGCCGACTCGACCCGACCCGACTGGTTTAAAAAATGTTCCATGCTTCTATTGGTATTGGGACTACAACAAGGTATGGGAGAACCAGTATAGTTCTAAGTAAGTTTTGTGGATTTGGACAATGTTGTTAATAAAATCCCTTTTAATGATCATACTAGACCGACTTTTGTATGACGATGAGAGAGAAAAAAGGGAATGGCTGTTTTGTATAATTGTGTATAATGATAATAATGAAGTATTTCCTCCCACGTCACTATGAGGGGGCACTGAACAGGAGAATTAGAAGCCAATTAGGGGGAATCCCTCTTTCCTCGCACATCATCACTGCCGTATTCATGTATCACTTTAAGATACGTAACATATCCTAAAGTGCACTATCGTTTCCAACGCCCTCCATGTCAATTTAACGGTAGGTTGGATCCGTAAATAATTTGCGTGCTGCCATCTTGTCAACGCCTTGCGCACGGTGCGTAATGCACATTATTATGCTCCATGTTATGCAATACGCGCAAACAAATTTAGTTTAAAAATAGCGACCCACTGTGCGTGGCTGCACCCCACGCTTGATGATCTTTAAAGGTCGACATGCGTTGGCCGTGCGTCGGCTATATGTGACCAGGCCATTGATGCTCAACTAGCTACTTAGTCTAGTAATAATACCCTATCAGATCACGGATGTTGGCACAGATCTTCTTCGAAGTCACCATCTGGCGGACTAGAAGCATACAGTTGGTTGGGTTTGTTATTCGTGTTTTTTGTTTGTTTACAGAACCCCTCTTTCCTCGCACCTTATTACTGTCGTATTTATGCATCAGCTTACGATACGTAACAGCCGTTTATATTTTCGAACGCTCTCCATGTCCCGTTCCCTTTTATTTTGTTTAAATCCCCGTGTACTGTTGTACACAACCCACCCGGTTCCCGTAGTCAAGGAGTTATACATGCATAAGCCTATGTTATACCTAGATACCTGGGCTCGTTGCAGAAAGATATACAATCCATTGTACCTTACGATCGATTGCAAGACAGATTGTGTTCTAGATGCGCGAATCTGATTGGTTGAAACGCGCAAAGTTGCTGACTTACAATCAATCGTAACTTACAATCGATTGTATCTATCTCTTTCTGCAACGGGACCCAGATCACTGTTGTTGTTGGCACAGATTACTCGTGATGTCCCAATCTGGCGGACATGACAGACATAAAGCGTAGGGTTAGTTAGCAGGTTAGTTGGTTATTTTTGTTTGCAGACGCGTTCGATCAAATACAATTATAATAATGTACGTATGGGACTGCCCAAATTTGTCGTCGCAATCCGAAATACGCAGCCAAGATTCGAACCCGAGCCGATAAATGCGAAGAGCGGAGTTCTGACCACTATAGACCAGAACACCGCTTCACGTCAGTATGTAGGGGGTAAAAGCGTAGGGGATTTCAATACGTTCAGCAGGGTCTATTAAAACTAGACTAATGCTACATGGGCGGCTCGCCATTTTGTGCTGGGCTAGTTTGTGCGCACCAGTGTGTACAATCGCTTCGTGCGCATTGCGTTTGCAAAATGGCGCCGCGCGTTTGCAAAATGGCGCCGCGCGCGCGTCTGCCTGATTGACCACGAATCCAAACTATATACCTGTAAATGAGGCGATGCTCAAGATAGATGTATAGATTTATATGATAATTGATACGTCAAGAGGATACACGGGAAGTTTGTCGGCTGGTATATTACCTCTTCAATTATGCATCTGATTAATTCAGGGGTTGATTACTCTCTTGTGTTGTTGCTATATGAAGAGGCGGGGAGGCCAGCGAGGTGGCGATCTGCATCGTGAATTTTGTGGCAAGTATAAAAGGGTCGGTCACACTGAAACTCCGACCTCTGCATGTAAAGCCCCTGTCACATTTGACCTACCGACTTAATTTGGGGTCGCCATACGAGTTTAGTAAAGCTGCGACCAATGTCATGTAGACGGGACTGAAATATACACGTTTGGGAGATGTGGATGTGTGTGTTGTGCGACTGTCGTTGACACAAAATGGTTAAGACTGTTGAAGTCAAATCGTAAGTGTGTGCCATCTCATCTCGTGTGAATGCAACTTCGAGATTGTCACGCGTGGGGATGTATAGAGGGCGCTGTTCGAAATCAAACAGTGCGGTTCGCCATTTGTAACTAGGCCGTAATTTGTGCGTTCTTCTTACGGGGGATCTAGTAACTTTGCTGACATGTGGACAAAGTGATGAATGGCTGATCAAATATGTCTTGCTGCAGTGATCTGACAATATTATGTCCATGCACTAAGTAATGTGTGAACATTTCAAGTTAAATGGATATCATAAATTATGGCTAAGCAATGAGCGAAAATGCAAATGATATTCGCTAACTCATTGCACTGACTTTGTAACAGTTTATAACTTTCTAGTGGATAATTAGAAATCCGAACACTTTAATCGTAAATACAAATACATCCGTATAATATAAACCACTAAAGTTAAGTATGATTTGTGGGTTTTGACAATGTAACCAGTAAGTAGATCCCTTTTTCCGACCCAGTGTGTATTTCGCACTGTGCGCAAAGCGTTAGCAATATGGCACCGCGCGTCTGAATTACGAATCCATTTAAAGGAACTACAGCGTCTAGATGGCCTTATTTTCACAATTCGGCTCTCGAAATCAATAAATTTTGGGATAATTAGTAAATATCTAATTGTCCTGGGAACGCCCCTTTTAAATGACGCGTCATGACGTAAGCCAATGAATTGTCAATCACATGTCGATCACGCTGCCGATTCCGGACCCTAAATGTGGGTGGGGCGTAAACTGGCTGCTAAAGTGAGATTTGGCATCAGAAACTAGTCTTAAATCACTACTGTGTTTATTTTCATGGATTTTTTTTTCGGCAGACCTATGTTTCAAGTCATCAACTATGGAATAGCCTAAGTGTCAAAGTACGTTGTATTCTTTAGGTCCTTTAACCGCGACCTTTAAGATGATTATAGTGTGGGTGGGGATTGGTGGAAAGCGATAGAAAGTGATTACCATAATAAACAGCAGACCCTTGGAGCCTATATTATAGAGCTAGCTATCGCAAGTAGAACAATGCACCGCAAACTATATACAAGTTTATCAGATAATAATTCATGAACCGCAGAAATATGAATAATTCCAGGGATTAAGGGTATTATAACGAAGAATAATCAAATGTAGAAAATTATACAAAACCCCAACAGGATATTTTGTAAACGGATGGAAAGGAGTCCACCCTAAACCATTCTTTGCAAGAATATTATTTGATTTTTTCGATATATCGTTTTCACTGCTTTACAAAAGAGTCCATCCTAATTTCCGTTGACTTACAATGTAGTTTGACCTGTACTAGTTACCTCGCAGCAATAGAGATAAAGGAGCCTGAAAGTAGTTGCCCGCAGATGACCTCTGACCTGGGCGCGTAACCTTTGACCACACTACAACATGAACATGAACTCTCTCCTTCCATCCATCTATCTATTGACCAATAAGTTCGATTTTAAGTTACCATGGTTAATGAACGGTTTCACAGGTGGTGTCAATATTAAATAAGCTTGCAACTTTGCACGTAAACTCTAAAACGTTTTGTGGACGAACAGACGGACGGACGGATGGACGGACGGACACCATTTGGATTGCTTCGCCTCACTTCTATACATCTTCGTGGGCGAGAAAATAATGAAAACACGTTTCACAGGTAGTGTCAATATTAAAGTGAGGCCTGTAAAGTGTCTAACTCCACGAAAAGTACTTGGAGCTTCCTCGTTTCTCTTCTAGCGTGTTGTTTAGCTTATGGTAAGGGTTAGATTTTTTCAAATACCCCTTTAGTATGACGAGATCTATCATTCAGCTCAAAAGCGTTAATTAACGGTCATAAACCTCATAAACGTCAGTTGTAAAAGATGTTGCATATTTTCGCTTTTTTAACCAGGAAAGCAGTCTTTTTTTTCAATGAAACTTTCACACATCATTCGGACATATCTTACAATGATTTTGGTACAGGATTGAAGTCTCAAATGTCATTTTGGGCAATTTCTGACACTTTACAGGCCTCACTTTAAATAAGCTTGCAACTTTGCAAGTAAACTCTAAAACTTTCTGTGGACGAACAGACGGACGGACGGACACCATTTGGATTGCTTCGCCTTACTTCTATAATTATATCTTCCGTGGGCGAGAAAATAATGAATTTCACGTAAACACACATAGGTATATCGTGCCCAGGCATAGATTTAACATAAGAATACAAAGAAAGGGTTCAGCTGTTTATTTATTGGAGGATTACAATTTCAGCTGACAAATTTTCCGAACAACAGATTATAATGAGCCTGACGCTGTTACCTAGAAAAAGCCTTGGTACTCGGTGCTGCTAGATCCCAGTCAACAACAACAGCATGATCAATGACATGTGGATGTATACTATTATTTAATGCACCACATTACTCTCCAGTTTTGATTTTGACAACTTGCATATTAAAATTGTAAGAGTTGTTTTCTTCAGATTTTTGATATGTTTCAGGTGTTCATTGGCAATGGTATTGTATTCTGTGTAAATGGGACCCAATTTACATGTTTATGCTAGGGGGTCGGAGAGCATTTTGTTTACTTTATTATGGAGTTGCCATTTATATCATTATATTGAGTTATTTGTTTTATGATCGAACCAAGTGCGAGTTTGACCGCACATAGTGGGATTCGAACCAGCATATTCTTGAAAAGTATGCAGGGGAAGGTTATTCTACGGAAAACCAAACTCTGTCCCTCAGTTGGGACAAACAAAATGAGGTCATGTGTGTGTAGGCGAGGCGCACCCTATACACACATTAAATAATCCAATTCAGTATTGTTTTACTATCCTGAACGAGCATAACAGGGGACCTACATGTATCATTCTATTCGAGGGGTGGAGTAATTCCGTGGAACCCTTTCCAGCAAATAAAACGGGGTGGGTCAGGTTAACACAACGTAAATGTTATATCGTTGCACACTGTACCCGAAGACGGGGGCCAACATACGGGTATGACGTGTGTGAACGCGAGGCTAAACGATACAATAGCAGCATGACATTTTGCAAGCAGGAGCATCGATTCAAGTCAAATGGATCGATACAAGACACGTCGTCTGTTCCGAGAAAACGCTACACTGCATCAGATGCTCAAAACATTACTTTCGCGTTCATGTTTCCCCGCATTCCATTAAGGGAGAACGCGTGCCGCCACTTTGTTCTTGATTACCGACATACTTCAGAAAAAAATAATGTAATGCACCATTTACAGTTTTCATGCTTAACCCTAAAAAGACTTGGCTATTTTGAACCTTAAAGAAACTGGGGGGGGGGGGGGGGGGGGGGGCAAAAAGGGCCCCCCCCTAAGATCTCGGCAACCGAAACTCCAATCGACTCCAAATTTGGCATCGTGATAGATGTCCATAAGGTCTACAATATTGCGTAGTAAAAAAATAAATAACTAGAATATGCTAATAAGAGCGAATTAATTATGCAAAAATGGTATTTTTGTGTATTTTTTATAGTTTTCTCGGCAATCGAAACTCCAATCGACTTCCAAATTTGGCATGGTGATAGATGTCCATAAGCCATACAATATTGCATAGTTATTTTTTTGTTTTAATTATAATAGCTAATTAGAGCTAACTAATTATGCGAAAATTGCATTTTTTTTCGTATTTTTTTGCATTTTTAAAATATTTGTTGTATATTTTTTCGATGGAATGAAATATTAACCATTATTCAATCATTTGTAGCCCAAAATTAAATAATTTGCAGTGATCAGAATGAAAATAATGTAGATTTTGTCTATTCTAGGAAAAAGTCAATTTCCATAGGATTTGTACACAAATCACAAAATTTAGCGATTTTCGGCCGACGCTCACTTACAAAAGGTCACGTAACTTTAGAACGGTACATCCCGGTTTGTCTCAAATTTGGTATCAAAAGTTGCGCAAGACTCTAAGGAAAAAAGTCGTGAAGTGGCACCGTAAAATATTTAAGCGTTGCGAAGTAATCGCGAAATAGAGGAGGGGGGGCTAAATCAGCCCCCCCCCCCCCCCCAGTCTTTTTATGGTTAAAGGGATACCTGTAAAGTGTATAACTCCACGAACAATTACTTGGAGCTTCCTCGTTTCCCGATCCATCTTAAATATACTAGTATTATTTTAATCTAGATAATTCACTTACCGTACGTGTCAGACAGGCGAATTAAACTAGTATTTTTATAATCCATTGCGCATGCGCATGCGCAATGCGCCGACAACAATCGGCACGCCGATACGCCGTGACGTAACAATAGGAGATTTTAATGATTGAAGTTAAATAATAATATAATAATAATTGCATTTATATGGCGCTTCGTCTTCTAAGCGCACTGGTGGTATGTCTAATAAGAAAACTAGTAAACACAATAACATAATAACAATACAACACCAAAGTCAAAGTAACAAATAAGAAATAACAAATACATGTATATTATTACTAATACTTGATATCTAACTGTGGTGCGCCTCCAGAAAATTACAACTGCTTAAAAAGATGAGTTTTGAGGAGGATTTTAAAAGATTCGATAGAAGTTAGCACTAAATTAGCCACACTCAAAAAACAGAAGTGCTGTTTTTAGCACTTGGAGGGCTACATTCAGCACCTTTCGGTGCTCGCATAGGGACAGCATCGCCTGTGCTGTTTGGCACAAGTACAAGTGCTAGTTTAGCACCACTTGAGGTGTTACCGAATTTGCACTTTTGGTGCTGAGAAATCACATTGTGTGTGATGAATAAAACCCATAGTGCTAAAAGATAATACGGGGGCAGGGGTGGCTTCCGTTAACTCGGAACTTAATTTAGCTCATATGTATTTCGTGTAAAAGAAGCAGGATAAAGATGTCCGATAGTAGGAATTTGAACCTTGGATCCACGCGTCCAAGTCAGACGCGATACCGACTGAGCTAACTCGCATCACGGGAAGCCGAATGCACTCTAACGAAAGTATCATCACAGTTTCTATTGTTACGAATTTAGGACGTTGTGGTGATGTTCTCACAGCACAGTGGTGTTGTTCTCACAGCACCAGTTTTCAGCACCGATCTTTTAGCACCTCGCAGACTTTTATTCACTACTTACACTTGTAGTGCTAAATTAGCTCCTCCAGGTGCACGATCGCGAGCAGCACTCGTTTTTTAGCACCTTCATTTTTAGAGTGCATAGAGCATGTACTTTTACGGGTACAACATCATAATTGTTGCTAACTTCAAGTATAATTACGGGATTTTTCGCGGGGATTATTTAAATCGGTGTCAGACAAAAAAATCCCCACAAATAATACCGGTATTATTTGAAATAATCATTGTTCGTTGCAGGATTTTTCGCGGGATAATTTGCGGGATTTTTCGCGGGATTCTTGGTGTCTGACAGCAAATAATCCAGTTAGAATTATCTAGATTAAAAAAATACAAGTATTTTTTGCTCTGTCTGACACCGCCTCATAAGGCGGCGTGTCAGACAGAAAAATCCCGACCCATCTGAAATATACTAGTATAATTTAAATCCCGATAGCTCATTACGTAGGTGTCAGACAGGCGTACATAATACGGTATTAACAATCCCATACGCATGCGCAATGCGCCTGAAACAGTCTGCGCGCGATACGCCGTGACGTAACAATAGGAGATTAAAAGATTGAAGTTAGCGACTAAATTAGCCATAGAGCATTTACTTGTACAGGAACAACATCACTATTGTTGCTAACCTCAAGTATAATTACGGGATTTTTCGCGGGATTATTTAAAATCGGTGTCAGACAAAAAAATCCCACAAATAATACCGGTATTATTTGAAATAATCCTGGTTCGTTGCAGCATTTTTCGCGGTATTATTTGCGGGATTTTTCGCGGGATTACTGGTGTCAGACAGCAAATAATCCAGAAATAATACCGATATTTGAAAAATACCCGGTATTTTTTGCTCTGTCTGACACCGCCTATGGAGCTGAATATTCAATCCAGCGCGTAAGTGCGCAAATTCATACGCGCGTTTATTAACGACGTATGAATGGATTTGCGCGTGTCTCATTGTGACGTATGAATACGTGTACGCATTGCTGCTATTAATAATACGCGCAAATGGCCCTTCATTGGTTGAAAATGTTTAATCAGTAATTTGAGATTCAATGCATTGGTCTTCTTCAATGAACAAGACGGATTAAGATCTGTTTGTGTTTATTTATGTTTTGCTCTGGATAGTATGTATAATAATAATATTGACTGGCTTGTTCTTTCGTGATATATCACGTCTTCGACTCGTCCTTCGACTCGTCTTCGACTCGTACAATATGATCATAGCGAATGCAATATTTCTGATATACCACTCAAAGCCAGTCAATATTATATAAATATCAAATTTTTTAACCAAATGGTTATTTTTCAATATTAAAATAAATTTTGAATTTCCATGAAAACAAATCATTCTACAAATGCTACAATACATTAGTTAGTATTTCTAATGACCCCCTTGTCAAGAATTAACGTGAAATTATTAATATTTAATGATAATTTTCCTGAATTTAGAAGTAAATAACACTTAACGACTGCACCGCCGCCGGTAATCTCGATTATTGCTCATTTATCAACCCCATAACCCGTTGTGTGCCGCGCACTTAAACATTACTTTGACAAATTGTATATCGGAGGTCACGAAGTAAATATAATGTTCAGTTATTGTAGAAAATTGGTAAATAAAACGTTTAAATACGATCATTATTGTTCCCAAATATTCGTAATGAGACAAGCATAGCCATAACATAAGTTTGAATATATGTTATTCTGAAGTCAGTTCAATATTTATTTTAGATGTATCATATTATCATATTAATTATATTGGTCCTACTATTCGAAATGAGACATGCACAATATGTGCAGGACGTAATTCTTGTTATGTAGTAGCAGTAGTATTTAAAGGGGTAGTACAGTTTTGGTAAGGCTGAACTTTAGTAACCAAACCTGGACAGTGATAAACTAATAGTTATAACTCCATCGTGCTAGAAAGGTACACAAATTACAAACGACTAAGTAAAAAGCCCATTATCATTCAAAAAGAGCCATTAAAACACAAGAGGGCGCTCTCTAAAAAAGCATTGGTTTTAACCATTTTTCATACAAAATTATGCATGTGATGTTTTATTGAAATAATTATTAAATAGAGAGATCATCAACAACTATTTAAAAAACGCTTTTGACAATTTTTGAAAAAGTGTATGCATTTTTTTTTTTTTTTTTAATTCATCTAATTATTTGGGCCCCAAATAATTATAAGATCATATATATTTATTAATATTAAAATTGCATGTTCTCTCAAATTCGACACTTTTCATTACCTCACAAAAAAAATTGTGATGTGTAGCGCCCTCTGTACCAAAACTAAACTACCCCTTTAATCTGTTAAGAATTATGATGCGCACACATCATGTCTATAAGGCAATCCTTCAATAAATTTGTTAAAGAGCAGCATGTAATACGAATAGTTTGCGATAAATATACAGCGACACTATTGAAATGTATGCGACATTCTACATTTTGAGTCACATCTTTAATTAGTATTTTGTTTGTCCTTATCGAATATGCATTTATTTAATGTATCTGGTCATATCATGGCTATTATCAAACATTTGTTTAACAACAAAATCAAGTTTTGATTGAATATTAAGACAAATATTCTCAAAACAAAATTTAAACAAAATTATAAATCGGTGTATAAAATACCTTTGATCAATTTCGAAGCGTGCTAAAATTCCGCCAGTGTTTGTAGTTACTTCTCCGTTATGATGGCCACAAAAGCGTTATAGCGAAGTATTTTAGTCATATGTCCTTGCTCATCAATTATTTGAAACGTAATATTCTCAAAATATGCAGATTATATTACGTTTGGTCTTAACTCGTTCCGTGCTAGATAATAATAAGTCACGCCAAGCTAATGAGGGTATGTTAAACCAGACTCGCGAATGTAGTAAGTATACGTTGCATCCATTCCGTGAGGACAGTTACTGAAAACACATTTCCCTATTAATACACTTCGATCATTGCACATTAATTCAGACTTGGTCTTGAAAAATATAGATAAATAAATTATCCATCTAAAATTGAGATCGAGTAAAAAAAAGGGATAACTACTATATATTCCTTATAACTCGGGTCGAGCGTTGTTAATTTCGGCGATTCGCTAATGACTACAAGTCCGTATTCTATAGTAAAACCTGAGTACTTAGTTTTGACAATTTGTAATGTCGACGATTTATATTGGTTTGTATAGACTCTGGTGGTGGTAGAACGCTGTTAATTTTGACGATATGTTGTCACTTTGCAAAAAAAACCTGCAGCTAGATCCCGTAAGCGATGCTTCGCGGCGAAGTGAGGAACGCGCATCACCTGGATGACTGCCCATTCGCTAGAGCTTTGAGAGGTTTTGGTTTGGCGGATTGATTGGGTCTTTTAAGCATGGTTAGCTATAGTAGCTACCAGTACTAAGTTGCGATGATGGAGGCGCATTTATGACATTATTGATGCTCGCGCGCAGTTGCAATTCTGTCAATTTTGCGACCGCCTCGTGCTTTTTTGTTGTTGCATGTCTCTCTCTTTCTCTCCCTTTCTCCCTCCGTCACACCTTTTTTCCCCCTCCGCCTCTCTCTCTCTCTCTCTATCTATTTTCTTTGTCATATCTTGATCTGTTATCATGTTTGTATCATACTCTCCCCTCTCTCTTCATATAAATATATATATATCTCTTTTATACTATTCCCTCTATTCTATTATCATCTCCACTCATCCCTAGAAACGTGCCTTGTTCGTTTATAGTGCATTCCATAGAGTAACTGCATTCATCATGAAAGTTGTTTTTTTCTTCTAAATTTGCTAGTCATCTCTCCCCTCTTATTCTTCTTGTTCCCCCTCTTGTATTTCTGTATCACCCTATTTGATTCTCAATACGCTACAACCCCATTCCATCCCTTTCACATGACTCGTCTTCCCCCTCTCCGTCTTGACATGTTGCATCTCATAATGCTTCTCTCCCTATCGCCATCACTCAGACATTGATTTAATCCCTCTCTTTATGCTCTGCCTTGCCTTTACTATTATCATCTCCCCGCGTTCCGCATCTTTCCTTTTATTATCAACCCATCTTCCTTTTCTCGTAGCCCTTGTTCCCTCCCTCCCCCACCCCTCTTACTCACACCATCGTCTTCATCTTTCTCCCGTTATTATGACTTGTCCCTTTTCCCCAACCTATCCACTCCCCCTCTCGACCCCTCTTTCTATAACTCTCTAACTCTCTTCATTTTTCACTAACTTTCTTCATCTTCCTCTCTCTCTCTTAATCTTCCTCTTTCGCTAACTCTCTTCATCTTCCTCTTTCGCTAACTCTCTTCATCTTCCTCTCACTCTAACTCTCTTCATCTTCCTCTCTCTCTAACTCTCTTCATCTTCCTCTTTCGCTAACTCTCTTAATCTTCCTCTTTCGCTAACTCTCCCTCTTTCGCGAACTCTCTTCATCTTCCTCTTTCGCTAACTCTCTTCATCTTCCTCTCTCTCTAACTCTCTTCATCTTCCTCGTTCGCTAACTCTCTTCATCTTCCTCTTTCGCTAACTCTCTTCATCTTCCTCTCACTCTAACTCTCTTCATCTTCCACTCTCTCTCTCTTCATCTTCCTCTTTCTCTAACTCTCTTAATCTTCCTCTTTCTCTAACTCTCTTCATCTTCCTCTTTCACTAACTCTCTTCATCTTCCTCTTTCTCTAACTCTCTAAATCTTCCTCTCTCTCTAACTCTCTTAATCTTCCTCTTTCTCTAACTCTTTTAATCTTCCTCTTTCGCTAACTCGCTTCATCTTCCTCTTTTGCTGACTCTCTTCATCTTCCTCTCTCTCTAACTCTCTTAATCTTCCTATTTCGCTATTTAACTCGCTTCATCTTCCTCTTTCTCTCCATGTACATCCTAAACTCCCGCCTTTTTTCTCTGTCCTCTCCCTGCCCCTCTTTTTCTTTTTTTATACATACAATTATGAACTGACATTTTCTCTCTCCTCCTCACACGCTCAACAAGCTCTCCATCTTTCTCACCATGTATATCCTAAACTTCTTATTTGACTTCCTCCCCTGCACACTACTCATCTAGTTTCTTCTTTCGCTCACTCTCTTCATCTCCCCCCCCCCCCCCCCCCCAATATAACTTTAAATCCTCAAGGCAGTGCCAAGAAAGGGAAAGTGCCGAATCCATCACGCACTTTACGCAGGAAGGAATAGCGTGTTGAGTTGAACGGGGAAGAATAACAAATAATGTACAAAGGGACAAGTGTCATAATAGCAATTCGTTGATTCATTCCGCGTGTCTGTATTGTGACTAGAGAAAACACAAAGTTAACAGAAAAGGGTGTAAACGCGACCCGATTCTACATTAGATGTTGCCATTTTCCGTATCCTGATATAGCACCGAATTATTTATTATTCGATACCAAAATGAGGTTCAATTACGGAATCGGTCGTTACAATGATGAAGCGTTAATTAAAGTACGGTATAACGAAAACAAAATACGTCAAATTATACGTCACCATGTTATAAGATCGTGCGAAGAGGTTTGAAAACGTGTTTTCTGTAAAAATTATAACCGTTAATTTATTGAAGTAGTTCGTCCCCTTTGTGGTATATATGATATACACACACATGATTTACCTGTTGCAATACAGTATAATGATGATTGAGTATAGTTCAATACTAAGCAGTTCCTATGCGAAGTCTTAAGTTACGTATGTGAATGTTCATGCGTAGGGAACAGCTTAATAGGTAACGTGCCAAGTGCTTGCATTGAAGCTACTGCTTGGATGCCACGTGCATGATTGCAAGCACAATATAGTACTTGGCCATGCCCATTGTATTGTGCGATGGCATTGTATACGTAAGCGGCTCTATTGTTCAGTGCACGCCCTAATCTTCATACTGGAATTGGCGAGAAGGGAATTGCAAATTCAATATACCGCTATATCAAGTGAGCAAGTTCGAAATTTGTATTACAATGTCAAGGCCACAAGACGGAGGAACCGACATACCCCCTCCCCCTCCCCCTCCCCCTCCCCCCATCACCTCAAACCCCACTGTTCGGAACTGTATTATCTTACTATAGAGGTACCAATTTAAATGTGAACCTCCCTTTTTGAACTGTAGGTGCAGGGTGGGGATATGTACATTCAACTTACCGTTCGAGTTCAAACAAGTGAGAAGGTTCGAGAGATTTGTACACATACGATCAACATCCAATACATTGACGGGGCTATATCAGAATGCGAAACCGATTATATCCCCTTCCTTAAAAAAAAACCGTATGATCCTGGTAGGAGGTGCACTTACTATTTGAACTGAACTTGGAGAGAGGGAAATTACATGTAATAATGCGAGAGAAAATAGCTTTGAAGTTGAGATAAGTGGGCAAGTAAGAGATACGTATTATACTGCTATTAATATCAAGGTCAAGGTGACCCCGCTGGTCATGCTGGCGTCGCCGTCAAGTAATGGACGGTGTCAGGTATCCGCCCCCCCCCCCCCCCATCCCCTTCGCTTTCCCCCGTCTCTCTATCTCTCCTATGTTTTCTCCACCATATGGGGGGCAAGTAGTTGTTATACAGGGTGGCCCACAAATAACGGAACGGGGTACTTGCCATACTAAAGACTCATGATGCCCGCCATACTGCATCGAGTAACGATCAACCGTGCGCTATTGTGAGTGTGCGTTCAGCTGTGTATAGAGAAGAAGGGGGTACTAACAATGGCGCACGCATTGACGGGCATAACAATGACGGGCATCATGTGTCTTCATTATAGCAAGCACCCCGTTCCGTTATTTCTGGGCCACCCTGTATATGCACTACAACCTCTGTCACATGCGGATGCCGTTTGACACGCCATGTACGTTACGTAACCCTATTCCACATTATTTTATATACAGCCCCCTGTCATGCGCGCGGGGATGCTACATCGCGGAGCACCATTTTGAACTAGGCTATTAAACCGAACACAAAAAGTAACTACCCCCCTAAACAACTGCTCATAATTTCATTACCGATAATTGTTTTAAAATGTCATCTTACCACACTATTAGTACAGCTGTTATGAATATTCTGTGTGAAAATCAGAGATATTCATCACTTTATGGCTGAATGAGCACAGATTAAAGAAAAAATGCCCCAATTCAAAAGTCACAAGACAATGCGTGTTCCTGTACATTGTTGTGAAACAGCACATGTGGCTGAATACATTGGTTATGGTTTGTGAAACAATGCTGCTTGAAATTCGATTTATATTGATTTTGTAATGGCACATGTGTTAAAATGCATTAATTGCAATTGTAAAACAGTAAATTTTTAAATTTTCCAATACTCAATTAACTGTAATGATGATAATACTTTTGCAAATTTGGAAATATGACAATTTTCTCTTTAATGTGTGTTCACTCAACCATGGATCAATGGTTACCTCTTATTTTTACACATTGTTTTCCTAACTATCATAGGAATATTTTGGCAAGACGAAATCTTGAAACGAATCTTGGTTATGAAATTATGAGCAATTGTTTAGGGGGGTAGTTACTTTTTGTGTTCGGTTAGTTTGCGCGCACTGCTTAACACTGAGCCAGTGTGTATTACGCATCGAGCGCAAGCCAGGCGTTCACAAGATGGCACCGCGCAACTGATTTACGAATCCAGAGCACCTGTAATAATTGCAATGTCTGGCTACGCCGCTTCCAGCTACTCTCTGCTATATGAACTTTGAAAAGAGAGGGTAGCAAATTATGCAAATATAAATAAACATCTGAAAAGTGGCTGACAAGGACGAGTTGTGTGAAGTGCATTATCAATGCTTCCACACACCTGGCCGCATGTCTCGAGTTCAGGTTGAGCTCGATGGTTGAACACCGATCTGGAAATTCGGAGAACTAGGGTTCGATTTCCGGCGAAACCCAGTTTCTTTGCTCATTTCGTGTTTTTTTTCCCTGGTACTGATGAATCGTTCGTGAATGTTTGTTGTGTAGATCCACGAGAGAAGAGATGCTGTTTCGTTTCGATTTAAATAAGAACGTGATTTGCTTATTGCCGATATATAAATGCAAGATTGCGCCGCAAGCGCAGACAAACCTGACGTTATTTTATGTCCATTATCATGGTTAATTGGACCGCGTTTGTTGCAAATATGTATAAATATGTGTCTACACTCTACATGCACGCCATAACATTATTTACCTATGCAATTACGCTAGGATCAACGACACGACGCGATGCGTGTGTTTACGCGTACAATCACGATTTCGTCAGTGGTGCTACTTAGTGCGCACTCACGGGTTTGACGATAACGTCGCTTTAATTAATGTTACGCGTTCATACTAGATTTTTTATTTTGTTTGCAATAATATTTCATTTTTCTCTCAAACAACAAATTTACAATGTAAATCATTTGTAATACAAATCATATTTTTACAACATAGTCTATGGTAAATCATAATTAATGTTTGCAATCCACATAAAGAATCTTTGATACAATGAAATAGTACATATTCTCATTATCCTTTTCATTATATAAGTGTTCTATATTACGAACTGCAAAGACTTCTCTACCCTTAAGTCTAACAAATGTTCATAAATACTTTTATAAGTTATACCATAATTTATAATAAATAATCTTTTTCATATAATCGAAACTCCAAATTCAATTCAATTTCAATTTGCAAACAGCGATCGGGGGATATGATACCCAAGTGCACAGACAAGTGTGAACGCGGTAGCTAGAGTAGTGTCAAGTGCTAATACCGCAGCAGCGGCTGTATCAAGTTGCATCTTCACTGCTATAACTCGTAAGTTGTGGTAATACGTAAGAAAGGAGCGTGATACACCACGCATAATCATACGCTCCCCCAATGTATGTATGGGGGGGGGGGGGGGGGCGAAATAGATCTGACTAGAAGTATCCAGGTACGTAATTCATCTTTCTTTCCAATGTATACCTCGAACACATTGTTTCAAATGTACGTTATTTCATTTGAAATGTTCAATAATGTATCAAAAATTCAAGCAATGCAAATTGGGCGAATTCACCCGGAATACAACCAGAGACCTTCGCAGTGTCATGATTGCTAGACCAGTCCAGGGGGGTGTTTCACAACGATCATAAGTTCAACTTAACTCTAAGTTGGACTTAAAAAGTATGAAAGCCATTAGTTTCTTTGATAAATTGTTGTAAAAGTTGTTTTTTCAAAGGTGATTCAAATAATTCATATTTTCTATAATCAAGGATGTTTCATGTTCTTGATGTACAATTTATTAAAAGTCTAAAATACTTGCGTTTTTGCTTTTGAATATATTTCATTCCAAGGCTATCAATAGCGTTCCATAATAGTTAAGTCCAACTTAGAGTTAAATTTAACATAGGATCTTTGTGAAACACCCCCTGGGTTTTACCAATTGAATTAACAAAATGAATCCCCTACTTGTCATGCATGCAGACATGAGAACCACAGTATAAGTATAAATCATACATTAAAGGGATAGTTGAGTGTACAATTTGAAAGAGCATAATATTTTAATGACAGAATAAACTAAAAATCGGTTCAGAAACGGCTGAAATATCCATAAACATAACCATTTGTAATAAATGTGGGGCTCCACACTTATACAATAATTTTGAACCAGCTGTTCAAAATTTTAAAAAATGCTTCCTCTTTTCAAAAAGTTACAAAATAGGTATTTAAATAGTTGTTGATTATCTCTCTATCTAAACACTATTTTAACAAAACATCACATGCACAATATTTTGTTCAAAATGGTTGAAACCGATGAGTGTTTAGAGAGCGCCCTCTTGAGTTTTAACGGCTCTTTTTTAATGATAACAGGATCTTTACTAAGTCATTTGTAATTGTGTATTCCTTTCTAGTTATAACTATTAGTTTGTAATGTAATGATGCAGGTTTTGGTTACTAAAATTCAGTTTGACCAAAACTGTACTCTCCTTACCAGAACTCAACTTTCCCTTTAAGTTCATATTGAATGCTCCATTTAACTATTTACATGTATTTTCATCACGCTAGAGATATCGCAATTGTGTACACACACTTTGTTTCACAGTGTGGATCACATTGTGAACATTATAGCGTGAACACACTGTGATGAGCAGTTTTGAGCACTCCCTGAGGACACTGCGATACAGACAAACCAACTTCCAGGGCCCCGTTGCTGAAAGAGAGTTGCAATTAAGTGTAAGTCAGACAAACTTTAAACTAATCAGATTTGACTTGCAATTAATTGCAACCTTATATACACTCGATTGCACCTCTTTCGCTAACGGGGCCCATGCCGTCTTAATTAACGACACAACTTTGGCATTAATAGTCTTTCAAGTTTATTTCAAGTTTCAAGTTTATTTATTTATCTTTCTTATATAACACACATTACAAATATGTCATGAACATAGCAAATTAACAAAAACATATGGCGTTACAATAGAAAGATGAGGTGACCTTGGTGAAAGCAGAGCTTGTGGAATTAAGGTCCCTCGTGTGTATCGTATGGGTATGTCAGATAGACAAACTCATCAAATAAAAGTACTACATGCATTAAAATGCTTACAAACTAAACTAACTAATGAACTGAAAAAGATATAAACATAAATAAGTGCGATAAAATCTACTGACTACTAAATAATGACTATTTACAGGAAAAGCAGGAAAATACTACGAGTAACAGGACAAAATACAAGGTAGTGGGAGAGAGAGGGGCAATACAGACTGAAACACAGACAGAACAAAACAAGACAGACAGATGATTTGAGAAACAGGAGTAGAATTAGAAGTAAGCAGACCTATATATAAGCAAATAATTTTCCTACATTGTATATAAAGATTTAAAAAAACCTATAAATCTAGGCAATATCGACTCAAAAAAAGTAACTTCAGTTTGCGCTTAAAAACATAAGTACTGACCGATTGCGCTATTCTTGGTTCAAGGGAGTTCCAAAACCTAGGTCCAGTGGACCCCAATGTCGTCAGGGCGAATTGCGTTCTAACAAGAGGTAAATGATATGCTTGCGCGTGTCGTGTAGAATAATTATGAACTTGGTTATTTTTCTTAAATATTCTGGCCAAGGCTACTGGCAGCAAACCTGCATTCAAATCATACATAAGAGCTCCTAGTTGTAAATAATAAATATCTTCAACTTTCAAACACTACTATTATTAAAAAGGACATCGGTATGTGCAAGATAATGAGTATTACAAACAATTCTTATTACTCTTTTCTGTACCAAAAGTAATTTTTCTAGTTGAGATTTTAACGAGTTACCCCAAGCAAGTACACCATAGTTTAAATATGGCAAAATTAAAGTTGAATATAATATACGTAAAATACTTTGAGGGAACACACATTTTAATTTATAGATTACACCAGTATTTCTTGACAATAATTTACAAAGTTGACCAATATGGTGCTTCCAATTTAAATGTTCATCAATAAACAAGCCAAGAAATTTAAATGTAGGTACCCTTCCAATTTCAACACCATTGAACATTACATTTCCAGGCAATATACTCAAGGAATTACTAAAGAGCATATAGTTAGTTTTTTTTAGATTTAAAGACAGCTTATTTGCATGAATCCACAAAGTCACATTAGTCAACTCAGAGTTTACAGTCTGTAAAAGAGTTTGAGGGTTTTTGTGAGAGAAAAATACACTTGAGTCATCTGCAAATAAAATGAATGATAACATCTCTGAGGAAACCTGAAAGTCGTTTATACACAATAAACAAAAGCGGGCCTAGAAGGGATCCCTGTGGGACTCCACAGGTGACACCCCGCATACCTGAATCAGTTCCATTCAAAGAAACAAACTGTTTCCTATCTGTTAAATAGCTCCTAAACCAATCTAATGCTCTTCCCCTTACACCATAATGGCCCAGTTTATTCAATAAAATATCATGATTAACAGTATCAAAAGCTTTAGAGTAGTCTAAAAAGACACCAACAGTATGCATGCGATTATCTAAGGCACTGGATATCTTATCCACTAAATGTAAAATTGCATGAGTTGTAGTGTGTTTTTCACGAAAACCAAACTGAAAATTTGACAAAATATTAACATTCTTCAAAAATGTTATTGTCCGGGTATACATTAACTTCTCAAGAATTTTAGAAAATGAAGTTAACAAAGAAATAGGACGATAATTATTTAACATAAGGGCATCACCCTTTTTAAAAATTGGTACAACCTTTGCAATTTTCATTCTCATGGGTACAACACCGGTGGTTAATGATAAATTAAATATGTGTACGAGGGGTTGTACAATAGCTACAATTACATTTTTTATCAATTCATTTGTTACATTGTCACAACCTGGACTTTTCTTATTCTTCAAAGAATTTACAATATCAAGCAATTCTTCTACAGTCGTTGGCATTACAAATAAACTATTATAATTAGGGTTTCCTAAAAAAGATTGAAATGTTTTCCGAGACTCTGGAATATCACGTGACAAATTATGGCCAATATTACAAAAATATTCATTAAATTTGTCTACAATAATTTCCAAATCATCAATTATATTTCCATCAACATTTAATTTACTTACATCAGACGCTCTCTGCTTTGACTTAAAAACTTTCCTGATCACTTTCCATGTCCCTTTAATATTATGATGTGTTGCCTGGAATTGAGCGAAATAATACTGCTTCTTAGCAGCACGTAAAACGGAAGTAAGAGTATTCCGATAAATACTATATTTCCTATGAGATGATTGAGATTTGTTTGAATTGAGAATACCGTTTTAACTTAGCCGTTACGATTTATTGTCATCATCCAATCATGGTTAAATGATAATGCAACAATAACGTTTTAATACTTTTTTCATCATCCAATCACGGTTAAATGATTATTGCAGCAATAACTTTTTAATACTTAATTTCCATCATACAATCACGGTTAAAGGGATCTAGTAACTTTGTTGACATGTGCAAAAAGTGATAAATGGTTGATGGAATGTATATTGTTGTTATCTCATATGTCCACAGGGTATTGTGTGAACATTTCAAGTCAAATGGACATTGCATGGCCAAGTAATGAGCGAAAATACGAAGTGATAGTCACTAACTCACTGCACTCACTTTGTACACAGTAAGAAAAACTCCACCGGAGTTGGATTTTTTTTTATCTGAATACTTCGATCGTACATATCTTTGTAACGAAAGGGAAATTTGAAAAACCGAAACCTGTCCCATGATTTATTGGTAATACGAATATAACAAGGTATGAGGGAACCGCTAGAATTCAAATTTTATTTTGAGGATTTGGACAATGTTACTAAGTCCCTTTAAATGATTATTGCAACAATAACGTTTTGATACTTTAATTAGCTTAGGTTTGACAAGACCTGTCTTTTCCCTTTATGGGTTTTTTCACCCCCAAAAAACACTAATTCAGGACTCAACGTACTTGTTTCTCCCTGGCACAATGCACTCTATGAAATGAAGTTGCTCCATCGTCAGAGTAACCAGGAGTGCAGGCAGAGGCAACCCCATACGGGGGCAAATAGGGGGGGGGGGGGTAACTCTTCTAATCAAGATTCGGAATTGGTGCCCGAATAAAATCGGTGTTATTATATAAATCTACCTTATTGTATAATATACTTTACTAATTTGCAAAGAATAATCATAAATGATTGAACAGGAAGAAATAATACCGTTGCATTAAACAATGTTCCTCCCTTGGCTCCTCTAAATGATAAAAGGCACGGGTCGAACAACTCCGCCAGGACTTTATTATACACTTGAGGTTATGCTTTATTATATATATATATACTTTATGTGTTAGCATGTCTCCCACTAGCGCATAAAGCAGTATGATATAATATAGGGAGATAATCCGGGAGATCTAGGGGTGTGGCGATACCCCCCTTACAGGGGTGGTAATGCCCCCTATGACCCCCTCCTCACTCCCCCACTCGCGTATCTCAGGTGTGCCTTGCGCCACCTTGCATCGGTTGCCCTTTAGACGGATTCCGTTTAACATGATTAATAATGAACGAACGGGAGCAAGCCAAGTACATTACCGGAAAACATTACCGGATTGATGAAACAGCGGCTCCGTGCCAATTTAACCCGTTTCCATCCGATATCTTCATGTCCATGCACTCCAATATAATGATAGAGTATGATGATGTATATTTTAATGTACACCGCGCTCGTGCAGACACTGCATGGGTTAATCTGTATACGGAAACCCACTCAGAGAATTGGTCTGCGCCTCGCCCCCATGCACGACAAATGATAATGGATATTAACTTATTAAAATGTCACCTGATTTATTTCTTCTTCTTTTTTTAATGTCACCTCGTTGTGTTTCCAAGTTGTATCGCCATTTTCACTAAATATAGCTATCACCAGACCACGACGTGAAACAAAACCAAAGTAAAGTATAGAACTCTCCTGGGAACCATGTTTAATACCCAAAACACCTGACAACAAAAAATTGCACGTAGTCCTTCGAGACAATAGTTCAGGTTCCTCTAAGCATGCTCTAAAGTGTGTTATCACCTGACTTAGTATATACAGTACATGTCGCTGCCGTGTTCTATTTTTGGATAGCACATGGGTATAGGCTATAGCACACCCCTGCAAGTCAAGTCAGATGATAAAACAGTTATTAAATTTGTTGTCGGGAAAATCACGGAATATTCCTACCCTCGGGATTTCAAATGCTATTTCGTGAAGAAAATAAGTCCCGAGACGAATACTCTTCCCTCAATAGCATTTAAAATCCCTCGGGATGTAATATTCCGTGCTATACCCTCCACCGTCATTTACTAACAGTATACTATATAATGACAATATGCTTTACGTCTACAACAACAGTTCTCTTTCCGTGAGTTTCCAGGTCAAAATGCCAGGTACTCAATTGTACCATACCTGGGTTGAGAGCAGCAACAGTATATTAAGTTAAAAGTCTTTCCCGTTGGGAAATAAGGCGGCGTCTTTCTCCGTTTCAATAGCCCTAGGCCACAATGCATGTCTACTAAATGTAGCGAAAGTTACAGAAGGGGGCTAGTCCTCTGGTAACTCGTGTGATTAACTTTCCCTTCTCCATTCTATAAATGCCGAGTGTCTGGCTAGAAGGCAGAAGGGTACCATTTTTAAAGTCTTTGGTATGACCCGGTCTGGGTTCGAACCCGGGACCTCCCGTGCATGAGGCGGACACTCTAACCGCTAAGCCACCATGCTCGGTGGTATTATTATTATTATATAAATGATATTAAAAAGGTGGCGCTTGTGGGAAGTGAGCCAGGATGGAGACGGTTAACAACATGGTAATGATGGTGGTATAGTGTACAAATTTAATGGCCACAAAAGACGGACAAACACATACCGCTGAAATGGATGTTTCATTAAAATCAGTAAATGGAGGTTGAAGCGCCATCCGATATGCACGAACGAAAAAGTGGAGGGTCTGACGCCGCGTTGCTATAGCAACGTGACAATCGTACAGACGACAAATGATGAAAAAATACTAAATTCTCTGCTTCATCCCTACCATTTGAGATGTAATTCGAAGTCCAATTTTAATTGCATCTTCTATTCCGTTCCTTTTAGGTGAAGTGAGGATGGGGCTTCGATGTCAGTTATCTAAAACCGTTCCCTCCGTACAATTATATGATTTCCTTTCGCAAAAAAAGACATTACGCAAGTCGATTCTTTTCTAGTATCCATGTATGATGTTCGAAAGGAAATGACCGTTTTGTATCCTGCTCGGCGGTTGTAACCGTCCCGAAACTTGAGATTGGTGTTCTAGAGTTCTAGAATTCCGGCAGTTCGAAGACTTGACTGTTGTCCATGATGTTTTGTTTTGTTGCTGTTTTTTTTTGTTTAGATTATGAATTTTGCGTTGTTAAATTTCGGGCAATTAGCATAATATTGATTACGTAATGAATTCCAAGCGAAACGAATAAATTAAGCAGCGTACAAAAATAAAGGGTCTAAATGCCACGTACTTTCATATAATACAATATGTCGTCTTTATACGAGATAAATTATATCCATTCCCTATTCAAAATACAGATTTGTAAATAACGATTAGAAACAAAACCTGTTGGGTTTGATCGTATAATATAATATGTTTGCAATCGCAAATATCACCAACTGGCAAGAAAGGCATTGTACATCGTATGTTGCATGAAAATCTCTCAGAATTTGCAGGATGCATATATACATTAATAATTTTTTGTCAGTGAAATTAATTCATAATGCCGATCTCTTTTGGAGCAGACAGGCGCTCATCAATAAACATGATTGGCTTTCTGGTGGATTTCATTCAATCAATATTCTCGCATTTGGGCGGATATGTTCAAAGCGAGATGCATTATCGGTAGCACCTGCCGCTATATGCATGTACAATGTCCGAACTGGCTGAGCTGACCTGGGCAGCGGACATTCGGATCTAGCGCGAAAAGGTCTCTACAAATGACAACAAATAATTAATAAAACAAATAAGTTCAGCACAATCATGTGTCAACGGAATTGGATCACCTGCCTAAATTGGTCTATAAGATGTATAATGTCGGAACTGGCTGACCTGGACAACGGACATCCAGTATAGATCTAGCGCAGAAGGTCTCCACAAATGACAGAAATAATTAATACAAAATAAGTTCAGCTGAGTCGTGTGTCCAGTAGAATGGGTTTGGGGTTACGAGATGGTGCAAGAAAAGAAGAAGAAGAAACAAACAGAACAAAAACCTGGAGAGTGGACATCCATAATATCTAGCGCCAAAAAAAAGGTCTCTACAAAATAGTGACACAAATAATCAATAACATTAGTCCAGCACGATCGTGTGTCCTTGGAATGAGTTTGGGGTTACAAGATGGCGGGTGGTTCAGTTTGAATGAGAAGGTCATTATTATAGTACATCAACCCTTTTCGAGACAGCAACAAAACATATTCTTAGCCGTGGAAGAACTATGCTGAAACATGTTTACTTTGTTGTCTATTGTTTGTAATAAGCAATTCGTAATTCAATTTGTACTTCTTTTTTTTTTCAAACAACGCATCCGTTTAAAAATTCCCGTGGAATAGATTACAACATATGGAGGAATCGTACGAGGTACCAGGTTCAGCACGTTGAAGCTGAACAATAGTTCGGGAAAACCCCTCAAACATTAATGTAAACTACTCTCTTGAATACCCTGTATACAGTACGTACTCCTCGACGATATTTAATTCTTATCATAAACTTACTAACTCATTTCAAAGTGAAATGAATTGAACAAAAACCTGCCTTGAACATTATTATTTTAGCAATCAAATGTTGTGAAAAATCACACAATGGAAAGTTTAGAAAACTCATTTAGCAAACTGGCGGTTGTCAACGTTAATACGGGAGACTTTTTTTCTCGAAACTCTTGAGCAGTTGCTTTGTCACACAACTTACCATGATCATGATGATAGTGATAATTAGCGATGAATAGTTATGATAGTGATGTCATAACGTGACACTCCTGGCGCTAGTATTACCCATCATGGTCATCAGGTACAGTTAAAATCCACACATGATAATATTGCGTAACTTCTCAACCCCCCAGGGAGCATACAAGCCACAATGCTGCCAATTACACGATGACAACGAAACACCTGTCAATATAACCCATTACTCCTGGGTAGAGAGCAGCGATTTAGATTCAAAGTCCTAACAAATGCCAAATAGAATCGATGGGTTTCGAAATCGGGTTACGTGATTGAGAGTCGAGCGCCATTAGCTTTCCGATCGTGCCACAACACCTCTAATATCTGAAGAATATAGCTTTCACTGTATATACAATACCATAAACTGCGGGTCCTCCTCAGAATGTCATATATACAAGATGTATATATAGAAAATTAATTTAAATTGGGGCTACCAAATGACCGATCGATTTTCTAAGATGAAAACCCTCTCATGAGACCCCATACGAAGTGTTTATTGTAACTCGCAAAAATGCGAGCTTGGCACTCAAGGAGTTGCAAGCGACAGCGAGTATAGAGTCAATAAAAGTGGGGCAAGTGGGGCCAGTGCACTGGGGCAAGTGGTAGGATTATACGTTGTTTGTGTTCGTTTTTAATTTACCCGACTGGGAACATGGAGTACGATTCCCCCCCCCCCCCCAAAGGAAAGTAATATTCCCATCCTTGCCCCCCCCCCCCCCCCCCCCCCCATGGACTTAATAATGTTGCTTTGTGTATTTATACAAAGCGCCAAGCATGATCAGGTATATTTTGTACTGCTAAGCGCTTTGCAAGCAACGGATTGCACGTTTTTACCCTGTACAACATCACACAACTCCACATAATCATATGGTATGGTCACCTCGATCGCGCGTCGTTTCAACTCCCCAGGGAGCATATACAAGCCACGATTAACCATGTGCCACGCCCATCGGGCTAAATACATATAGGTCCAGGTACCTGTTTATAATTCTATAGGTGTACTTTCAGCGCATCTGACTTGCAGGCCGACTATATGTAGCCGCTTATAATCCTGGGAATATACTTAAAGATTTATAGAGTAGCAACGCAAAATGTATGGTTTGTTGGATGACAGGGGAAATGGATCCATTTCGAACTTGGAATCTCATGCTCGGACGTGAGGCGCTCGATCTGCCGTCGTTTGCTTAAAAAAGTCTATCTGAAAATGTCATTCTCTTTTGTTTGGGTTTCCATTCGGGTGGTATTTGAGGTAATCATTTCCAGTGAACCAACTTACTCTTTTAATAGAAGTGCTCAGGTTTTGGTTTTCGAGATATCATGGCCCCTCGGTCACGGCCATCCGCTCTTCAGATCATGATGCGACAGCCAATATCTACCATAATATGATCATGCATGTTATGTAGCAATGATGGTGATCTATGGTCAATGTCATGGTGAACTCTTCACCCAGCCAAGCCCGACCAACGGCCATGAGAGAAACCACATTCATGGAATCCAGCGGAAATCAATCAACTTTGTTTGTGTGGTCCTACGTATTCATTTCCTTGGATGTCAACGTTTTGCTTTTGCCGAGGGGGGAACACTAGTAACCTTAAAGATGAAAGTTCTAAGACCATCCAGATTGTGTGGATAAGATGATTAAATCGTTCATGTCTCGATGCTGGGATATAATGAATGATGTTATAACGAAGAGGTAAAGGTCAATGAAACCCAAGCAAAATGTTGCTTTTATGGTCTTGAAGAGATTAAGAAGAATAATCTCTGAAAGTTAGATCATAATCGGGTAAGAAACAAGAAAACTACGGCTCTTTGAAAATGTCCATTTATTCCGATGGGGAACTCAAATTGGCAACGCACTCTGATAAGTGTGTGGACAACTCCCCATATGTTTTGTACACAAATGTTCCCATTTTTACAGTTTTCTTCATAGTCACATGTTTCCATTCCCCCAACTCATGATATGTTATGTATAAAAGCATTCTACAAAACATATGTTGAACTGGAACAAAGGGTAAACATACATTTTGAGAAAATTAAACAAAACTGAAATTTTGTGTACAAAATGTATGGGGAGTTGTCCACAACTTTGCCAGAGTGCGTTGCCAATTTGAGTCACTCGAAGAAATACATGGCTCTTTTCAAAGAGCCATAGTTTTCTTATTTCTTGACCGATTGTGCTCAAATTTTCAGAGACTATTCATTATATTCAGTGTATTATAGTGCATACAACAATTTGTCTGGATTTCATTGTCCTTTAAGTGAACCACGGGGAAACCCCTTATTAGACTTTGGCCCCGTTGCAGAAAGAGATACAATCGATTGTAAGTCAGAAAATGTGCGCCTTTCAACCAATCAGATTTGCCCATTTAGAACACCAGTGCCCCGTTGCAGAAAGAGATACAATCGATTGTAAGTTACAATTGATTGTAGGTCAGAAAAATTGCGCCTTTCAACCAATCAGATTTGCCCCTTTAGAACACTTGATCTGACTTTAAAGCTGAGTCAAATCGAATGGCTATTCGATATCCGACCTTCACGGTCGGATATCGAATAGCCATTCGATTTTCGGATACGAATATCCGAAAGGAAAAAAAAGAAAAAAATTCAAATTTCGAATATTCGATATCCGACCGTTTTTATACGACTCATATTCGAAATTCAAAATATTCGATTTGACTCAGCACTATCTGACTTACAATTAACTGTAACTTACCATCGTTGCATCTCTTTGCACAACGGGGCCCTTATCTGACTTAAAATTAATTGTAACTTACAATCGATTGTATCTCTTTCTGCAACGGGGCCCATGAGCATATAATAAGTGCCAGGGATTTCACAGCTCTATGGCATTTGTATGTATGTTGTGGTGCAAATATACGAGGTTGGCACTCAACGAGTTAATTCACATTTTTCGCTGGTTACATTTGAAACGAAGGACCGCTAGTAAGAAGTACTTCAAAGTGATGTGCTGTAAACTGCAATACACTCAAAGCAGTACAATCGTAATAAACGAATACTTGTACGCACCCATGTCAAAAGAAAACATAATTATGGTGATAACATCGCCTTAATTAAGATAATAACAAGTACATATAAGTATACATGGAATTAAACGTATTTTCCGACTTGATAAATTAATAACACAATGCAAATTATTCATTAATAATACTAAAAAATAACAAAACACTAATTATAAAAGAAATACTTATGTTTTCGACTGTATGCAATTATTATTTGATACTGAGAGGGGACATTACAAATGAATGATGCGGTACGATACGACGGATATGAAATGACATGATAATCCAAATAACGACGAGGGATCTTAGAATAACAACCAACAAACATACTGTGTGGGCGCTTTTGAAAGCATGCTAATACACCGCAAAACAAAAATGCACAACGCTGTGCCTCTTTTATTCTGCCTTTACCCCTTCCTTAAAATTTGTCGGTCGTGTTTTAGAGGAAGATGAAAATTGAAATAATTATTATTGCTTACCTGCTCGTTCCCATGGTTACGAAATGGATGAGTGCACATTGTGTTCCGGTTAAAGAAGACGTTGACAGGCGTTGAATAATGCAAATGGATGGATGGAGAAAGAAGAAAAGGAGAAGGAGAAGAAAAAAACAAACATTAGTAATTGTGACGAGCCAAGTTGAAAATGTGTTTGTTTTTTTATGAATATTTTTAATCAAATACAAAGAGGAATATTTTCAAATGTTGCACTATATAATAGTTATCATGCACTCTCTCTCTCTCATATTCGGCACACAGCCTACGAAAATGACAAGTCATGTATTATAACGCGACTAGGACATTGTTTAACATACACACGTGATAAAGATGAATTATATATCTAAACTAAATTATATGATATCATTTGTGTGTACGTGTGTGTGTATGTGTATGTGTGTGTGTGTGTGCGTGTGTGTGTGTGTGTGTGTGTGTGTGTGCGTATGTGTGCGTGTGTGTGTGTGTGTGTGTGTGTGTGTGTGTGTGTGTGTGAATTACACTTGATTTGTACACTTGAGATGTAAACTTGTATTATTTTAAAATGTTATTCAATTTTAAATGTTATGTTAATAATTTGGAGAAATAAAAAATCACTTAAAAAAAAAAGTGTGTGTGTGTGTGTGTGTGTGTGTGTGTGTGTGAGTTTGTGTGTATGTTGGTGTGCATGTTTCTTTGTATTTATATAATAGTCATTGTACATTAATGTGTGTATGTGTTAAATCGAACCCTGGCAATAAGGCCCGAATCTTTTATTATTAATGTAACATAATATTTCAACTATTTGTATCATTGTACACATTTATATGACTGATTGAATGAAGATTAAACTGACCAGTACGTTAAATAAGCGCCTTTTAGTCACGTTAGTGGGGGGGGGGGGGGGGGGGGGGGGGGGGGGGGTTAAATGCATAGCAGTATAATTCATTCATTGGCGCTAATCTTCTTTTGATGAAATATTCCTGGGGCAATGCAGAATCGTCGTATCTATTAAGGACCCTGGAAAACCGTTGACGAAAATTAGCCGTTTGGAGAGAACTTCACAAGGGATTTAAACACGCTCTCAAAATCTCTCAAAAAGCTCTCAAAAATAAAAAGCTCTCAAAAAGTGTTTCTATGTAACTGTGGTTATATATGGTGCATAATGCCATACTTAGTATTCATGAAATTCGAGATGAAAAGGCCACTATACATTTTCTCAACAAAAATAAAACATTGAAATGTTGCACCAGAATAATTAAACCGAGTCTGCAGGATTGAAATTTTAACAATAATGTGTTCCTTGTCCTAAAAGTACTTGGGTTTATTTCTGTCAAACTTGGGTGGAGTATTTCTGGAACAAATGCATTTGGATTGTATTGAATGAACTCCTGGTAAAGCGACTAGTGCGAATCTTCCAGCATAATATTATGCACTCATTATGCGCTCTGATTTGATATATTTACGAACTCAACCATTTAACCCTGGGGTATGAATATTGGTTAGTGCATCTAGAAGAAATCTCTGGAACGGCAATACGCGCAAAGTGAAGATCACATGAAAGATTTGACCCCTATAAAATGAAAATCAAATGCAAGTTTCACCCCTAAAGTGAATATCAAATAGAAAGTGTTACCCAAGAAATGAAAATCAAATACGGTATACCCATCCGGGCTGCGAACCTAATACATACTAAAGAGTTGAGTTCTGCAAGGCGCTATATCCACTTTAGGACATGTATTCGTGTATGTTTTATGTACATTACTATGTGTGATGATGATTTTAAATGACACTTTTTTTCTTGATTTAAATGGTATAATTTGATTATATGGTTACAAATAATTTGTTTAACATATAAGGAAACTGATTCTCTTCTAGCAAAGAGAATTAAGGGGTTTCTGGGACGAGCACCGTCTAGGGTTTTCTATAGCTCAGTCGGAAGAGCACCAGTCTAGCAATCTGGAGGTCTCGGGTTCGAATCCCGTTGGAATCTTATTTTCTTTGCCTTCTTTTAATCATAATATAATATAATATAATATGAAATAAATGATATAAATGAAAATAGCAAAGAAATGGGAATCCTCCGAGATCCCATTTTCCCATTTTCTTTGCTCTTTTTCAAACATTATTTTTAACAAAAGTGAAAATAATAACATATTAAATTATTTTGTTTGAGTACATATTACTTGTCTATGGACAATGATTCTACGATCTTTTTTTATGTTCTTGAGTCATTAGAATGATACTTTCATGTTGCAATCAGTGAAATGGTATGCTGACGCGTTTGTTACATAACACGATATATAATACACTCAATGTCAACATGTAGGGTATGTTTGGTGTCGCGCAAAGACATTGTGCTGATTTGAAACCAGAGCAACATAAATTTAACAAACGTGTAAATTGTATTTTGTTTTATATATAAGGCGAACTTGGCCGCTTTTGAAACAACATGTGTTTTACGACAACCCCCCCCCCCCCCCCCCCCCCTCCTCCTACCTCTCCCCCGGGGATGGGATGAGACTGATAAATGCTAATAAATATAAAAATAAAGCAAAATGTCGCTTTCTTATTTTATTGTGCGATGTGGATTCATTATCTACAGGCAGATACAGTCCATACCGAACCAATATTAATTTCCTGGGTAAGTTTTCATTCGATGCTGCTGTTATTGGATGTTGCTGTTGTTCTTGAATATGCAGTTAGCGGCTCTTTTTTGTCCTGTTTTTTGGGAGGGGGGGCAACATCATCTTAACAAGTGTTATAATGAAATACCCTAAGGGGCCGGAACGATACTAATTGTGAGGGCAGTGAGAATTGATTTGGCCTGCGACTATTCCACGTCAATCGATCGGCATTTAAAGGGACTTAGTAACCATTAGGTTACACAGTAGTTAGGGGACTACCTCTCCTCAGCGCTGGCGAGCGGTCTGGGTTTTCCACTGTCAAGCTAGTTCAGATTGGACCTTGGGGAATTTATTTGATCCCTGTTCGCTCTTATCACTAGCCTCTAGGCGCTGATGTGTCAATTTACTGGCAGCAAGAGGAGGAAGTGAGGAGAAAGAGAGGAGGTATGTCAAGGTCGTTGGCCAGTGGACCCGAGCTAGACCAGAAGTGTTATAGTGTTAGTCTTAGTAATTAAACTCAGTAAAAGTATACTGTAGGTTATAACATTGGTTGTGTGAGTATTATATAAGGTTTGCGAGATGTGTGTATAAAAGAGACTGGGAGAGAGAATTCTCATTCTGGGGAAAACATTGCTAAAATCTTTCACTGCACATTTACCAGAATGATTGTTTAATAAATGCTACTCCCTTGGTTAAGTTTTTGGCCTCAAAAGAGACTGGTGTTTTACTTTTAGAATTAATTTAGTTTAGTGTCCACTACAGTCTACAGGCAGGATAACTGCTACAGACAACTTAAATAGACATGCTGTCTGAATGTTTATAGGTCATAATAAGAATGAAGAGGTCTGCAAACATAGACTAGTGGTCATACAGTGAACTGCAGCCCAGAGAAGATTATCTCTATGATAGCACTAGGCCTGGGGAGGAGGCAGTTAAAACAGCATGGGATTGTTGCCTGAAGAGATAAAAGTGTCAACATCAGAAAAAAATGTGACCAGTTGAGTTCCACCGAGGTGGAACTCACGCTAACAGGGCAAACACGTCATGCATTGTCCAAATCCTCAAAATAAAATTTTCATCTAGCGGTTCCCTCATACCTTGTTGTATTCATATTAACAATAAAATCATGAAATCCGACAGGTTTCGGTTTTTCAAATTTCCCTTTCGTTACAAAGATATGTACGATCGAAGTATTCAGATAAGAAAAACTCCGGGCGAGTTTTTCTTCTGTGTACAAAGTGAGTGCAGTGAGTTGTTGAATATCACTTTGCATTTTCGCTCATTACTTGGCCATGCAATGTCCATTTGACTTGAAATTTTCACACAATACCCTGTGGACATAATTATGAGATAACAATGATATACATTGCATCAATCATTCATCACTTTTTTTGCACATATCAACAAAGTTACTAGATCCCTTTAATAAGGGACCTTTCGGCGGGGAAGTGTCAACAGCAGTGGGTATCGTACCATACGATAGTATTTGAAAGGGATGGGAGCACGAAAACAAGAAATTGAGAGGGGCCGTGGGAGAGGGGATGCATGTGTGGTGTGACTATTCGTTTGTGTGTATGTGTGTGCGTGTGTGTGTGTGTGTGTGTGTGTGTGTGTATGTGTGTGTGTGTGTGTGTGTGTGTGTGTGTGTGTGTGTGTGTGTGCGTGTGTGTGTGTGTGTTTGTGTATGCTATGTGTAATATGTGTATATGTGTATGTTATATGTATATAATTTGGAGGAATAAAAACCACTTTAACCAAAAAAAGTGTGTGTGCGTGTATGCGTGTGTAATATGTGTATGTATCTGTCTTAGAAAATGTGTGCTTATTAGTATGTTATGTTATGATATGTATGTGTTTGTGGATTGATGTTTATGATGATAATAAAGATCGAGGGAGATACACTAGCTCGGTGGTTGTAGTACGCAAAAGACTAGCCTAGTTACAAATGGCGAACCGCATAATTAGCATTTCGATTTGCGCCCTCTACAGCCCAACTGATGAGAATCTGGAATAGGAATATCATAATTTTGTCGCAAAACCTATTTACAATCAACTACAATTCTCTGCTCCAGTAAGTACTCAATAATTCGATATAATAATAATTATGATATTATCATAAGTAGACATTAACCGATTTATTCGCTGCATTATTGTCGTAATTAACGTATTGTGACCATTAACAAAGTACAATGCGTGCCTTCGCAGTTGTTGCGATTGCAAGATCACGTGACAAAATTCTAGTACGGCCGGATCGCCAAACGACCTAGCAGCCGACGATTTGTGTATAATGTTAATGGACCCTTTACTTCCTGGCATGACACCCGAAACTAAATGAAGATATTTATTCATGAATATCAACTCTATAACACTGTCATTGCCTAACATATATCGAGAACAACATACATTTTCAGATTATTCAAGAAATACGATCGTTTGTTTAAAATTCAAGGATACAACTCGAGTTTGATTGACAAAAATGACTCTCCTTTCTTCTTGCATGCATGCCTGCCGCGCCGTACATTGCACGCAAACGTATGTAATTGGGCCCATTGGTTTCATGTTTCGTATAACTGCAGAACGAAATCAAGAACCCGATCAAACCCACATTTAACTACTAAGTATTCATTTCTGACAAACTTGATATGATTTCCTCCTAGTATGGAATATCTAAAATACATTGCAATGCTTTTCCATACAAAGACAAGTCTTACCCTTCATTTGAGACTGTGTTTGTTGCAGTTTCCCGAGCGAAACATAAACAATTTCGCGGCCGCGTGCCGCGGCCCGGGTACATGTACGCACAATGCAGACAGAACTGCATGCAGCTTGATTGCATGCAATGCAGTGCGCCGCGAGCCGTGTGATTATAAGTGGCATTCGAGTTTCGAAATATGTTCATTAAAATTCAGTTTGTTGCATTACAATGTGACAGAAATGATCGAATTTGTTGGAAATGTTAGACAGATGTTGTTCTCTTTGCATAATTAGCACTGAAAGTGTCATGAAATTAATATTCATGAATAAATATCTTCATTTAGTTTCGGGTGTCATGCCAGGAAGTGAAGGGTCCATTGACATTATACACAAAGCGTCGGCTGCTAGGTCGTTTGGCGAACTGGCCGTACTAGAATTTTGTCACGTGATCTTGCAATCGCAACAAGTGCGAAGGCACGTATAGAGTGGTGAAGTGTGATGTCATAAATGATGTCATAAACATTTTTTTTAGAATTTTTAAATTTGGACTTCATTTTCAGAAAGAGCATAACAAATAATGTCCAAATACCGAAAATCCAAGGAATAGGTTAAGTATTGGCTGAGATATGCCCATCCGAATGATTTTTTTGTCAATGGGCAATCAGTGTTATAGTGCACTGGTTCATAAATTTATGAACCAGTGCACTATAACACTGATTGCCCATTGAAGTAAAATTCACGGGAACCGGGTAGGTTGGGTACAAAGTCAATAGGGATTTCAGATTCTCGAAGCAACGGGTTAAATGCATCCCGGGCTGGCCCCCAAAATACTGGGGCATATCTTACTCTCGACTCTCGTCACAGACTCGTTCCGAATGTAGTCGGGCTAAGAGAGCGAAGGGAACATGCGATTCTAAACCAAAGAAGTCACCTTTAAAACATAATTTTCGAATGAAAAATATCACTTAGATCGGATGGTTGAAGCAACAAAGGACTCTTTTGAGTAAATTAGAGTTTTAAAACAAATTGTTGATGGTGTGGATGGAGGAAGACGTCCCCTCTGGCCCTAAATAAACCCATAAAACCCGCTAGACATGCATGCGGCTTGTGATACCTCAAGTAGGGGCTCTCGAGCGCGTCGTAACAGCCGAGAGTCGAGGGGTACTCCCGACCGACAATCGCGACTGACTCCTCTATCTCGGGATCCCGTTTCCACGGCAATTCGCAACCCTCTCGATCGACCACCACTTAACCTATGGAAGGCGGTTTGCGTCCAAAACAAAACACAGCCAAACACTTGATGATACAAAATTCACTGGCTTTCATATATTGTGGCATTCTCTACCAAAGCGTGCCCACGACTTGGCGTGCATGCATGCCAAAAAGAAATGATGCTCTATGCAATTCGTATTGTGCATTCCGATTTGCAATGTCTTTGGACAAATTAATGCAGGTTATACAATATAAAACTAATTGGTCTTATTATTCAGTAATTTTTCGCTAAGGTTAATCATAATAACGTACCAATATCATGATACGCGTATAATCCAACCAGTCAATTCCTCATTGATTTTGACACAAACCGCCTTTCATATGTCAATAGAAAAACATCCATCTCGAGTCGACAGGTCTATTACTGAAATCTTGCGGCTGTTTTCAAGAAGAAGAAAAAAAGACGTATGAAGAGAAACAAAAAGTAAGGCGATAATGTAGAGAGCCTGTAGCCTAGTACAAGTATTATTGTTTGTTGTTATGATAGCCGTTTGCTTGTTACGATTGTTCTATTTCTGAGCCTTCTCCTTTTCTAAGTATTGACAGTCTGGGATATACGTGTCAATGAGGCAACAACCGTCATTGCCAGCACGACCAAAATCAACGTCAATTTACGCGATCACCAAGTAATCTAGTTCACGCAACTTCTCCTCTATCATGTCTAGCTATAATGTTCGAAATGTAGTTTTCACTGATTAACTCATGATCCAGTATACTACGTATCGTCCTTACGAAGGCGAATTTGAGATGAAATAAGGACCTAGTTAGTATAGATGCCCCGTAATTGTAATAATTTAAACCCCCAGGCATGAGGCCTGTAATTGCTTGGAAGAGAAGAAGAAGGTATAGGCTAGCGCGGTGAAATATTTCGAGGGGGTCGGGGACAAAATTGACCCAGGCCTGGAGGTGTTTCACAAAGATACTTAGTTGAACTTAAAATTATGGTAGGCCATTTGTAGGCTTGGAATAAAAACACATTCAAAAGAAGAAGAAAAATGCAAATATTTGAGACTTCTTACTAAAATGTACATCAATAACTTTAAGGCTGTTTGAATACTAACAAATATTACTGGGTTTGGGTATCAAAAGGTATGCCTTTTAAAAAGAACTGCTTCAACAATTTTACACAATAACTAACGGCTTTCCATAATAGTTAGGTCAAACAATAGTGTTAAGTTCAACTGCACAGTTGAGGGGGTAGCGCCACTTTATTGGCAACAAAACATACATTCATTATCCAATTCGTCTTCATTTTTCTGACCGCAATTCCATTGTTTTGGCCATTAAGTTGTAAATTGACATTCCACTTATTAAGATGAAAATGGGTAAATAAAACTGAGCTGCTTCACCGGGAATCGAATCCGAGATCTCATAATTGCTGTACAGGTGTTCTAACCACTGCAAATCCCTCTTATTGTACTGTCACCGGGAACTTGGTGGGTCCTGTATATAAAGTTCTATTAAGGGGTTTTCACAATCTAGCAGTTAATGAATGTATATTTCCCAGAAAACCTTTTCTTTTCAGTGCTTCGAAATGCTTATGAATTTTTATGATTCAATATTTTAACCTAAATACTTACAAAATGAGGAACGAAAGTAACACTTTCTACCGTAAAACCAGGCAAAACAAAACAAAAGAAAAGACACACCAAGAACATGGGTGTAAACTCTTCGTGAAACGGGCCAGAGTACGTCAAGCAGAACGAAATGACTGTATAGAAACCCCGATCCCAATTCTGAGGGATGACAATTATCGACGTGAGAGGGCGCTACAGTGAATATTGTCCAGGCAACATGGAGCTCAATTTTATGTTCTGTGCTTTTTGGTCGTTCTATCTCCGCAAGACATAAACAATAATGCGTTAATATTGAAACTTTCCTCTACAAAGAATACGTGATGTTTTGCTTTGTTATAAAATGCAAATATTCTGGCATCCGGCTTTGACATAATAACAACACGACAGTATTCGATATGACGACGCTGAAAATGTGTGCAATAAAGAGCATTATTACACAGTGTATAAACTAAAGATTAGATATTTCATGCAGTTTATTGTTATATTATAATATTATAATTCAGAACAACAATCGTGCACTCTCAGACAGATGAAGCTACAATCAAAGCATTATTAACCCATCAAACACTGCCGACAAAACGTGTAATGTATTTTCGAGCTGCACAGTACACACTTTGGACATTTAACGAGTTAAGGCTGAATTTGCCAGAGGGCATTGCATGTGTTTAGAAATGTTCCGAATGATCCAGCCATACACGTTTCATTGTTCGGTAACTACTAAGAGATTAAAACTGCAGTCGTAACCATGGCAACCCGCGGAAATGGACAACGGTATTATACATGTACTGTATAGCAACAGGATATAACTGTGACCTTGGCTAATCTGGGGTCATGCGATAAAGCGGAAGCATATTTTCTCTTTCGTGTTTCGAATTTAGTCGATTTTGTTTTTTTCTCGGATACATGATACATTTAAGGGGAAATGAAGGTGACTAGTATTCCTGCATGTGTGCCCTTGCCTGCCCCCCCCCCCCCCTCGCCTCCCCTCTTAAATTACCCTCCTATTTCCCTAAGTGTCGTGTCGTTGCCATTCGGGTATATGGGCTAAACCCTCCCCTCCCCCTCCCCTCCCTCCTTCCATATATTCCTGTATTATTTATTGTAAGTGTCCCTGCAATAGCCACAGCCCCTTCTTAACCGTAATGTTGTGCCCCCCCCCCCCCCCCCCCCCCCACTCTTAACCAATCCCCATATAGAGTTATTACAGAGCCCACCAGGTTACCGTAGGCAGGTAAGGAATGGGTTGTTGCTGATTTGTTTGTTATTATTGCGTTTGTCGTCTATTCTACCCCCAACCTATCCTATTAATGCATTTGAAACTGTATTCGGTACATGCTGTACCTGAGCGTATCCTCATTAGTATACTTCGGCAAAGAAATCAATTATCATTACATAATCCTAAAGGGAAATGATTATAATTATGCTTACCATGGTTACCAAACATTGCATAACGCAACGGATGTTTCATAATGTTGAAGAACAGTTTAGACTAGACGGATCGTCAGAATGAGGGGGGTCGGGAAGAAGGGGGCAACAAGAGGGGGCAAGTCTTCACTTCAATGGTAATCTTGTGCATGTTTGGCAAAGTTTATCTATTTCTGTTCCTCTAGAGGGGGGAGGGGGTAGAATGTGTGAGCAAGAATTAATCAAACCGATCCACATCCAACTTGGATAGTGTAGTAACTTAAAGGGTGCCAAACGTTGGGTTGTTACACAGCGGGTCGCCATTTTGAACTAGGATAGTCTGGGCGCACCGCGTGACACCAACACTGAGCCAGTATGAATTCCGCACCGCGTAACACCAACACTGAGCCAGTATGAATTCCGCACCGCGTAACACCAACACTGAGCCAGTATGAATTCCGCACCGCGTAACACCAACACTGAGCCAGTATGACTTCCGCACCGCGTAACACCAACACTGAGCCAGTATGAATTCCGCACCGCGTAACACCAACACTGAGCCAGTATGAATTCCGCACCGTGCGCAAGGGGTTCGCAAGAATGCACCGCGCGTCTCAGTTACGTCATGTGTGGGGATGCTTCACCGCCGTCGCCATTTTGAACTAGGCTATAGTTTGTGCGCACTCGCAACAACGACTCGGTGCGCATAATTACGGACCGTGCGTATGGCGTTCGCAAGATGGTAAAGGCGCATATGATTTTTACGAATCCGAACTTCTTTGAAAGTTGCATAACAACCAGCTTTGCATAAAACCACTATAAATTATGTTGCGAGTGAGTTTGGTTGGTTCATAGGTTGGGTATCCATTTAAATGGCTGGTGTCTTTCCAAATCTTTCCCAGGTCTTTCCAGGTTTTTCCACGAGGGAACGTACTAGTTTGCCAACTTGCAGCTTATCCATGTATGAATCATATCTATGGGGAATGATGTGTTCGAATCCACTATATCAACACAACATGATGAACATACATGGCTGCAAAACATTACTTTCCATTTTAAATTATAACACAGTTTAAACGGCAGAGTTTAATCAAGGACATCACAACAACTTATATAACTGCACATACTTATATGTTAGCAGGTATATAGGTATACACGGAACAGAAACTTCGCATACGTAAGTTTTCTCTTCAAATATTAATAATACCAGACACTGCCTGAGTCATGAAAGTTCATTCTAGTATGACGCTTATGTAAAACAATGAGTTATGACACGAATCATTTTCGTTATTGTTAATGCACTACACTGATTTTGTTGGCGCGCTTAATTGGTCCAATGTCTCAAAGTATGCGCAGATGAACATGATGAAGGTGATTGAAAAGGGCTCCTTAGTTTTTAAGCACTCCACTCATATCGTGTGCAACAGGTAGTTTGGACATGTTTGGTTTGTATACAATCAGATGCGCGGTGCCACCTTGCGAACGCCTCGCGCACGGTGCGAACTACACACTGGTTTCGTGTGATGCATAGTGCGCACAAACTAGCCAAGTATAAAATGGCGAACCGACGGTGGTGTACATCCCGAAGCATAACACTCTTTTGAGCACACATGTATACGTAGAGTAGCAAAGTGGGGTCACACCATTTGGGATAACAACAGTCGACCAGAGAGGGGGTCTTTAATTCACCCTGGCCCCCTCCCTATTTAGCGCGGCGGAAGGTTACTCAAAAAGGGGGTCGCTCATTTCGGAAATTGAACGTGAATTGTAGAGGAAAACCGCGCATCTGTTGCGGCCAGTGTTGCTGCGGTAATTGATTCCTTCCCCGGGGTTCACACACAACGAAATCACTAGCAGTTCTTTTTTTTAATAATCATTGTGGGCAAACACTTTGGGCCTAGGATCATGCACATGTACCCAACTTTGTTGTTGTTGGCTTTAATCTGTTAAAGTATAAACAAAAACAGTTCCATAAAGTAACATTGGAAACACATTGACTCATGCACGAGACCAGAATAAACCACTGACTCACTGACGTTAAAGGCATACCTCTGTAGTTCGATGTTGACCCATATGTTCAAGCGATATTAGGTTCCAGCACACTGTTCATAATTGAGGTATAACTTCCAAGAATAAATGTACATACCTTTTCTATCAATTAATCTTATGATAATTTATCGAATATAACCACTCTGCCTATAATAACTTGATTAACGCGCGCTATTTACCATAATAACTATTTTCATGTTCTTTTAAATCGACGGAAACTGATACCAACAGACTGCTGTTTATAGTGTTGCATATAAAAAGTTGAGTTTAGACTTTATTACCATGTTTACAGAATGCGCGTTTACACCATGAAGTAAAACTAAAACGTTGTCTCACATACTATCTCTAAAAATCGGTGAGTCAGAACAGAACCCTTTGAAGGTTAAGTGCAATTAAGGGGTAGACATAATTACATTTGTGTCATTGCGCAATAAATCTATTCGACTCGCCAAGCAGCTAAAAAATATATTTGTGTCGGAGCATGGATATGGTCCATGACCTGAATGTAAATTTCCTGTTGTACTTTCTCGAAGACTCTGGTTTAAAATGTGTTTTTTTCTTGGATATGTTTACGGTACGTTTCTCCTAAATCACGTTACATTTGACATAATGTTCGATTCAAAGTTGGCCAAAGAGGCATGCTACCTTTAACATGAATTTAAATAATGTACACAAATTAAAGAAAATGAAACACTTGGAAGCTGTTTGAGACTTATAAAACATAGACATACAGGGAGGTTACAATGTTATACTAAATATCATGGTTAATAAATAAGCGTCGCTTTTAAAGGGACGTTAATATAGGTTTTCCCGGCCAATTTCCCACATTACGCGCCCAAATTCGTTTTATGTGCATTCAATTTCGTCAAATTTCCGTGGAGGAGTCGCTTTGGTCATTCAAATTCATATTCCGAGCATGCATATTCGTATATGAGCACCCAAATTTCAAATCGCACACTTCAAATTCGCAAATGGGCATTCGATTTCATCATTGGGCGCTATTTTCAACAAATGGGTATTCAATTTAATACGGCAAGCTTGACAATCGCTCGTTTGTGCATTCAATTTCGTCAATGGGTGACCAATTTCCATATATGCTCATTCAATTTAAGTTACAAAAAAAACATCCATACGTATTCACAAATAAACATACTGTATATACATTTATTTATACAACCACATACATAGTTACGCACATAATATATAGGCGTACCTAGGGGGGAGGGTTGGGGGTTCAACCCCCCGGTCTCGACTGTCATTATCGCTGGTCTCGGCCTCGAAAAGTGCGCATAGCACTGGTCTCGGCCTAAAAAAATGTCGAAAATTACCGGCCTCGGCTTTGAAAATTTCCTACGACTATCCCCCCCCCCCCCCCACACACACACACATACATACACACACACACAACCCCCTCACAGGTTTCTCAAGCACTGGGTCTTGGTCTCGACCTCGAAAATTGTGGACCGGACCTGGTCTCGGTCTTGAAAATGTCGTAAATTCGCGGTGTCGACTTCGGAAATCTTCTACGACTACCACCACCCCCCCCCGCTGACAGAACATTTTTCTGAAGAAATAACCCCCCCCCCCCCCCCCCCCTTGAACAAATCCTGGGTTCGTTACTGGTTACGCTCACATAAACACACGCACACACATTCACCTTTTATTTTACATAGTCTCAACCATTATTTCATCAGGCTATATATTTCATTTTTTAGATGTACTTTTCAACATTGAATCTTCACTTTTCGTTATTCCTCGGATTTTGTCTAGATCTGTTTGATGTTCAATTATGTAATCTGTATTTTCTTATTTTTACATTCATTCGTTCATCATCTTGTCTTAACTTTATCATCATGCGAGTTCATAATGTAATTTCATCACATGATGTTATTTTGTCATGTGATCGTTATTGTATCATACTTTTTGTTCACCATTTTGTATTTTGTATTGTACCACGATGTTAAATAACATGTCCACTGCACATTTTTAATTTGAATGCCAATGTAATGAACTTGTTTGCCTATGCGCGAATTCGAATGACCGAAATGACACCCGAGACTGCTAGAGATGAAATTGAATGCCCATTGACGAAAATCAGTGCCTATCTCTTACCATAGAATGGCGTAAGTGTGAAATTGGTCGCTCTGTTACTCAATATGAATGACCCAAAACGATTTTGAATGACGATATGTCGATCCAAGCGTGGATTAGACGAAATTGAATGCTGCTTATATGAAATTGCATGAGAAAATAGCGAAATTGACCGGGAAAACCTATAGTAACATTGTCCAAATCCTCAAAATCCAATTGGAATTCTATCGTTTCCCTCATAACTTGTTATATTCGTATTAACAATAAAAGCATGGGACAGGTTTCGTTTTTTTCAAATTTCCCTTTCTTTAACAAGATATTTACGATTGAAGTGATCAGATGTTAAATTATCCACTGGACCGCAAAAACCGTGTACAAAGTGAGTGCAATGAGTTATTAAATATCACTTTGTATTTTTGCTCATAACTCGGCCATAAGACGTCCATTTGACATGAAATTTTCACACAACACCCAGTGGACATATCGGATAACAACAGTATACATTGTGTCAACCACTCGTCACTTTTTGCATATGTCATTGTCAACAAAGTTGCTAGATCCTTTAATATTGAACAATCGTTTACAAGAGAGACAAGACAATTCCCAACCACGTGAGCGATGAGGTGCGGATGGTGCAACGCTATCTATAGACTGCTAGCATAATATACGCCATAAATCTCATGTAACAAAACACAGGAAACAAACCACAAAAAAAATCTTGCTATAAATAGTTATGACCGATACATGTATCACGTGTTATGTATGTTGTTTCATTGTTCTGTTGTTAAAATGTGGCTTCGATGCCCGTACTTTTAGCGGAGCTAGGAATATGATACAGGACGGACCTTTTGAATTCCCGATAAACAATTAGTCCAGTCAATCTAGCATATATAAAATTGCAACACGGGATTTTTTTTCGGAATTGTGTTCAGGAAACTCCCCTTAACAACCAAAAAAAAGTCCCAAGAAATCGGAGTTGCGGAAAGTGGTTTAATTTGCATTATAAAGATAATTAGCAAATTTGCATAATTATGAAATAAGGTCAGGGGTCATTTTCTATCTAGGAATAGTACGCTAGTAATCAAAACAAATATTCTAAGGTATTTTGGGGCAAGGAATCCATTTCCGGTGCTCGTTTGCGAGTGCCATATGGAGAAAACCCTGAAATCCAAGATGGCTGCTTCCTAATTTGCATATTTATGAATATTATTGGTTTTCATTGGCTACAGCCTCTAATAAGCAATAATTATAGTATTTTTTTCTTTAATCATGTTCTAAATGTATATCAAAGATACTTCAGCTTGGTTGCCGCCTTGGCAACCTATTGCAATGCATATAATTAGCATAATTTTATTATTTACCTAATTTGCATATTCCCCCAAATTGAGTATATTGGGAACCCGGAAAGTAAAAATGACGTGCAATACCACTTTTCCAGGGTTTTGGGGGGCAGGAAATCCATTTATGATACTTGATTCAACGTATCACCTTGGCAACCCACATAAATCCAAGATGGCCGTCTTTGGCATTTTAAAGGAGATAATGCTATTTGCCACTTTAACGGCATTTTTTTAGCATAATTTGTTCACTGTTAGCACATTGCAATTTAAGTATTCCGATTGCTAATTCGAATAATTGAGTCCAAAAATTATAATATTGTTCTAATATAACCAAAAGAATGAAGTTGTGTATCATTACATGTGAAAATGTGGGGAGCAGCCATCTTGGATTTAAGAAGGTTGCCATGGTGCTGTATGGAAAATAAGTATAAAAAATGGACTTGTTGCCACCCAAAACCTTGGAAAAGTGGTATAACTTGTAATTTTTACTTTCCGGGCTCCCAATATACTCAATTTGGGGAAATATGCAAATGAGGTAAATAACCCAATTATGCAAATTATATGCATTGATAGAGGTTTCCAAGGTGGCAACTAATCTGAATTAGCTTCACTACATATTTAGAACATGAATGAAAAATAATAATCCGGAATGATTGCTCATTAGATGCTGTAACCACTTAATACCAATAATATTCATAAATATGCAAATTAGGGGCAGCCATCTTGGCTTTTAGGGTGTTGCCTATACGACACATGCAAATGAGCACCGTTAATGAATGCCTTGCCCTAACTTACCCTAGTATAATCGTTTTTATCAATATTGTGCTATTCCTAGATAGAAAATGACCCCTCACCGCATTTCAGAAATATGCAAATTATATTTAGCTTATATTTATAATGCAAATTAAACAACTTTCCGTAGCTTCAATTTCTTAGGACTTTTATTATGTTGTTCAGGGGAGTTTCCTGAACAGAATTCCGAAGAAAATTCCCATGTTGCAATTTTGCCGAGGTCAAGACCCTATATAGATATTGACTGGACTATAGATGTGTTCGTTGAACTTGGTACAAATTGATTACCATTCTGTAGCCTATAGTTTTCATTCATTTGTAAATGCAAAGTTACATAAAAACTGAAATTATCAGCAACCGTTTCAATAGCTCATTTGCATATTATGCAAAGCACTTTAATTACAGGCCTACTGTTTTGGTAGGATGTCTAACAAAAATACTTGGTACTACTGACCTGAACATATAGGTTTTATCGTTTGTTTATCACTCAACAAGTCCGTTTTTTGATAAAAATGTGCAATATTTTACAATTTTTGTGGACATTAATGTACATATTATGCAAATTATATGCAAATTATGTTGAACTGATATACGTGTCACCGTGTGTTATGGTATATTGGCTTTTGATACTAGATGTGCACACTCTTCTGGCTATGATAGTGCATCTAGATTTTAAGCAATACATAACTTCATATTGATCCAATCAAACTATAGCTCATTTGCATATTATGCAAAGTACTTTCATGCTAACGTTTCGATCGAGTGCCACCCTAACCTGTTTCATATCTGACCTTTAAAATATAAAGGCTTTATCATTTGCATCCACTCGATCAAGTCTATTTGTTCAACAATATGGAATATTTGATTTTTGGGGAAAACCTAATTTGCATATTATGCAAATTATGTAGTAATTACTATTACGGGTATGCGTTCATCGTGTACTTTATGATCCTAATATTGGGTTGCCATACTTTTCTGGCGTCAATATAGGTTATAAATATTTTTAAACAATTAATTTAATATTTTTACATTCACACAATACCTAATTTGCATATTATGCAAATTATGTAGTAATTACTAGTACGGGTATGCGTTCATCGTGTACTTTATGATCCTAATATTGGGTTGCCATACTTTTCTGGCGTCAATATAGTACATAAATATTTTTAAACAATTAATTTAATATTTTTACATTCAAACAATACCTAATTTGCATATTATGCAAATTAAACCACTTTCCGCAACTTCGATTTCTTGGGACTTTTTTTTGGTTGTTAAGGGGAGTTTCCTGAACAGAATTCCGAAAAAAAATCCCGTGTTGCAATTTTGCCGAGGTCAAGACCATATATTGACTGGACTAAATGTCACGAATACGCTGATGAAAGTGCCGAAACACGTATTTGTGTGGCTATTAAAAGTCATATTATTTAGACCACGATCATTTGAAATTATTGAGCTTATTTGCTCTGCAGAATGGGCTAATATGTATGGGTCACCTGGAAACTGTTGCTACCATGAACAATGCCCTTAAAAATGTGTTGATCTCTGCTCTGGTATGTATAATAATGTATCCAGTTGCGTTTATAATAATAGTATCATATTCCCTGAACGCTCAACAGCCACACTCGATCACATCTAAGCACCAGGGAATGGCGATCAAACAAGAAATCATCTATTGTTTATAGTTGCGCTATATAGTATAGTATTACCAGACTCCCACTTCCCTGGTATTTCTAACAGCCATCTCTTATCACCTGTAAACCGATGGCGATCCAACGACAATCATCATCATACCAGGGAATTGGAAGTCTCCCTGATCATACAATATACATTTAGTTGCGCTATTCACCTTCTGCACGGTCGGATTCATTAAATTTGTCGAATTCAGCCAGTAAAATTCAGTGTCCGGAAATGAAATCGAATGAACCCGTAGTGATTTGCATTGATTTAAGTTGAAAAGGGGTGCGGGTAAACGAAATTGAATGCAATTAGGATGGTGAAATTGAATGACAGAATTCCGCCCATGAGTAAGGAATGCCTAAATTTTAATGACCCCTTTAAGTCTTGTGTGAATTTGGGTGAGAATAGTCCTATGAAATTGGCCGGGAAAACCTAAAATATTACCAGTGAGAAATATTGTATAAATCTGACTTTCTACTACCACCCCATGTACAATGATGGACTAGAGAGGTGGTCATCATGCACCTCTCAGGATGGACGGTCAGTGAAGCCAGACACAGCCTCAGTGGAACAGTCGTTGGAACAGAGACTGATGTTTGTGTCTTTAATATCAGTGTGCTGGGCCGGCCCCATATTCATGAAACCCCGCTAGCTTTAATAGTTCCTTGCTAAGTCTATTTTAGATGACGTGGCTATTCACACCCAGTTGGCCCTAGTTGCGGACTAGGAAAACTGTTTGCTACTCAATAAGCTGCACATTTAAAATACACTTAGCAATGAACTAAGCTAGTAGCGGGGTTTCATGGATATGGGACCAGTTGAACCAAGTAAGACATTTACTTAGCATTTTGTTTTTTGTATAATTTTACTTCACTAGGACAAAATCTAAATGTAATTATGGAGACATTATGACATGAACATTTCGGCAAAAATTGCAGTTGATTAATTAATTGAATTCAAATGTGGGCCAAGTAATTTACTGCTATTAATTAATTAATACTGCTTGAAGTTTGACTAAACATGCCAAAGTAAGGAATGTTATACCGGCCCTGGCTCCTAACCAAGGCTAACGAACACATCCGTATGTTCCCCCCTAAAAGGTCGACCGTCTTTTATTGTATAGACCTGGGGCGATCAGACCTTGCAATCACCACTTCCAAATGTACCTCGGGGTCAGAGCTGAGATCGGTAAACCGATCGGATGGGGACCAAATATGTCGACGACTCGACAAATATGTACTATTCCTCGCTTGACCTCTGCACTTGGTTGGATCTCTAATGTTACCTCTCCACTGCCTGATTCGATTACGAGACGTCCAACGCAGTGGCTTAGGCGGCTACCAGTGGCGTAGCGTGGTTGGACTGATTGGGGGCACACCTTACGTATAAATATCCCCTTTTTCACAGATGCCCCCCCCCCCCATATGATTTGTATTGTTTTGTGTTTCCTTCAAATTATTGGGGGAGAGGCGAGTCCCTCCCCCGTGCCCCCCCCCCCCCCCCCCCGTTACTTGGCTACTACAAGTCAACCCGCATAGGGGATAGATTCGCATGAAGGAGGAGAGGACGGGGGGGGGGGGGGGGGGGGGGGGGTATGTTGGTAACAGTCCTGTTCCACAATATTAGAGTGTCTAATTGTCTTGTTTGTTAGGGTATAGGAGTCATTCCATGGGACCCAACTTGGCTGAAGCTACATTGCCCCAGCCTCAAGCATTACCACTATCATGACTATGGGCTAACAAACATAGAGAAACGTTGCAATGTGTATTGTAATATCATGCACCTGTAGATTCATTCAAAGACTGTACAATGTATTATATTACAAGTTGATGACGAAATATGATAGCAAATTGCGGGTAATTTTTTTTACAAAGTTTCGTTTGGGTATCTCGACATAACATATGCTCTATGTGCAGGCATGTGTGTCTAAATTACACAAGAAGAGCGGCAGATACATTACAATCGATGCATTCCACACCAGCCTCGAGGTTTGTTTGATGAAGGTGTATTTCATCCCTCACGTACCCTCATCATGTGGGATGGGGATCATCCTATTCATTCTGCGACATCATCCACTTTCGCGTTATGAATTATGATTGCGGCGCCGCGATCCCAAGTTATCTGATAGATAGCGGAAGATCTTGGAATTGCCACGCCAATGCAAGGTGGCAGATAACCGCGGGTCACGTGGGGCGAACAGGTGAACCAATAAGAAGACGTGATTCGGTCGCAAGACGTGCAACATTTGATTGAACAACCTAGAGTCAATGTTTCGCGCGTTTCTATGATACATAAAACGGCCAATCATTTAAAATTACATGGGTGAATTCGTGTCAACGCCTCAAGGGAACACATGTGGAGCGGGTCGCGATCATTTTACCGCCCTTTTTTGTCTAGAGAATAAACACAAACGTGGTCCTATTACACGTCGCACTTGCCTGGAATCATGTTTCAGTTGTAGCAGTTCGGATGTACAAGGTTATTTCGCTTGTATGGGATCCGAAACATGATGAGTATTATAGTCATATATTGTACGTGCTATTAGTTGTGTTGTAATTGTTTTATGGATTGATTAACTAAACTGAAAATAAACGAACAATTAAGCTTGAAGTAAAACCAATTAGCAAACATGTATTGCAGTTCTGGTTAGACTGCATTATATTCGATGATGATGATAACGACGATGATGAGGGAGGGATGAAGAAGATGATGTTGATGAAGATGTGGATGATGATGACGACGATTATGAGAATGCCATTATACCGAGCAATACCTCCATTAACACCAAATGTATTACTGTTGTTCGGATACGTACATCAGCGCGCGGTGCCATTTTGCGAGCGCCTTGCGCACGGAGCGAAATACACACTGGTTTAGTATTATGTAGTGCACACAAACTAGTCTAGTCTACACAAAAATAATGTTCAAACAGCGGTGTACCTATCTGAACAGAAGAGTGCCCTCTACCATGTCTATCGAATCACCACACACGGACATCTTTAACATGTTTAAAGGGGTCTATATATTGTAAAAAAATTTAAATCACCAACACTTACATAAACTCTAGCTGTTTTCACGTACCTCTTTGCATTTGTGTTACAAATAGAAGCTTGGAACAGCTTTCAGTTACTAGTATCTATATATTCCTTCCGTTATAAAGATATGTATGATTGAAGTGTTCAGATCTATAATTATCTACTGGATAGTTAAAATTGTGTATAAAGTCAGTGCAAAGAGTTGGCGAATAATCACTTTGCATTGTCGCTCATTACTACTCGGTCATATGACATTCATTTACCATGGAATTTCCACACATCACTCAAGACTTAGTGGACATCTCAAATCCCAGAAATACACTTTTATCAAACATTTGCAAGTTTGTGCACATGTCAACAAAATGTATTCCTAGATCACTTTAATTATTCAGTAGATATAATTATATCCACAGTTGATTTGTAATCATAACGATTATACGTCCGACGCATCATTAGGCACACACATTATTTTTGTGTTACAATAACAACGGCCCGGGGGTTGAGTAAAGACCTCCCACGGGAATTTCAATGTCGCAATTTCAAAAGGAAGATACGTTAGAATAATTATCTTGACTGTGTGATAGTTGTTGATGCCGTTTGTGTAGGGACAATCGATTTATTTTCGACGAGTGTCGGCTTGAACAAAATAATACATGTTGTGCTATAATAATAGCTATTCAAATGTATAAAGTTAGATACATAATTATTGTGAAATCATCGTGGACTCATGATTGTGCACTCTACACTGTAAACTCATGATTGTGACTATTACAATGTGTTATAGAGTGTACTATTTTATTGAATGATACATAATACCATATCATTATTATTATGGTGATGATACTACTATTAATACAGAAATCACAATGATAAAGCTATATGAAATATCAGTCTCAAGCACGTTATGTTACTGTGGTCATTGGACACCAACATCATTATCAGTGACACCCACTAGGCTAGGCTAGTTTGTGCGCACTGCATAATCACTAACACAGCGTGTATTCCGCACCGTGCGCAAGGCGTTCGCAAGATAGCACCGCGCATCCGAACCACCTTTAACATGTTTAAAGGGCACCAAAGCCAAGTAATTAGGCACCGAACCCACGACCTTCGAATCGAAAACACGATCAACATACCACGGCATCAATTAGATCTATCATCTGATACAGATCATCATTCTACAAATAAAGAGAGCTTAATTCCAATAGGCGCTAAATTCAGTTTCAATACAAATTGAGTTAACAACATCAGTACATGAATAAGCTACGTAGCTATCTAAAAGTCCTAAATGTATAACAAATTACACAATCAAAATCAAAATACCGAACGTTCCATGTTCATATTTCCATAGGCATGTATACAAAGTTGGACAAATAATCCTGCTATTCTCCATATTTGAAAAAGTGGATTTAGTGCCTTTTGGTATTAAGCTCTTCAAAATAATACAGATCACGTTACGCAATACAACGTATTGGATATTGCCATCGATTCTAAGAACGCTTTCCAATTAGAGCAAAATGGGTACCTGTTCATTTTGAGCTATGTATTAATAATCATATAAACGTATTCCTGGTAAAATGTAATTGCAATTCACTGCATTCATTATAACCATATTGTACTAGGACAAGGTTGTCTGGCATCGTTAACGATACGGGTACCCCTCATGAGAATCGCGTAGGGGGTTGTTAATTATGCTAATTGGCCTGGTTTAAAGGGATAGTTGAGTTCTGGTAAGGAGAGTACAGTTTTAGTGAAACTGAATTTTAGTAACCAAAACCTGCATCATTACATTACAAACTAATAGTTATAACTAGAAAGGAACACAAAATTACAAATGACGTAGTAAAGATCATGTTATCATTCAAAAAGAGCCGTTAAAACGTAAGAGGGCGCTCTCTAAACACTCATCGGTTTCAACCATTTTGAATAAAATATTGTGCATGTGATGCTTTGTTGAAATAGTGATTAGATAGAGAAATAACCAACAACTATTTAAATACCTATTTTGTAACTTTTTTGAAAAGAGGAAGCATTTTTTTGAATTTTTAACGGCTGGTTCAAAATTCTCTAATAAACCCGGGCCCCGGGTTTATTACAAATTGTTATATTTATGGATATTTCAGCCGTTTCTGAACCGATTTTGATCAAACAAAGATGATTTTATTGTTTAAATATGATGCTCTTTCAAATTTTACACTCAGTTTTTCATTACCTCACAAACCAATTAAGTAGTCTAGCGCCCTCTCTACCAAAACTCAACTTTCCCTTTAACTCTCTCGCAGCGCCAATGTTGCAGATGTGCAGTCGCGTCTACCACAGAGGCGGCGTTCTGCGTTTTGTACACAGTTTAAACTCTCCCGTAGATAAGTATAAATCCGAACGCTTCAAGCATACATATCTTTATAACAAAAGACAAAGTAAGACTCGATTATGGATTATCATGATGACGGAGATACTTGGCAACGTTTGAAATTGGCATCGTAAGTACGAAATTCAAGACGAGATTCGAAATATTATATTTAACTCGCTGGAAATGACATCTTCCTAAAATATGAAACCAAATACGATATATTGTAGTCGTTTGATGAGAGACATAATTATAGTTTTAAAAAAAAGTTCCTTGAAGGATCAAATTTTAAGTTCTAATATCCATGGTGAATAACACGTAATACTGTTTTAATGATGGGAAGACGGTGGTTGACGGTGGTGATGTGTCAATCAAAAAATGATGCTTTAAAGGGATAGTTGAGTTTTGGTATAGAGGTCGCTGCACAAAATAATTTTTTGTGAGGTCATGAAAAACTGAGTGTCAAATTTGAAAGAGCATAAAATTGTAAAAACATAATGAATTGTATTTGATCAAAATCGGTTCAGAGACGGCTGAAATATTCATAAATATAACCATTTTGTAATTATTGTGATTTTGAACCAGCCATTGAGTTTTTAACGGCTCTTTTTTTTTAATGATAACAGGCTTTTGTTTACTTTAATAGTCGTGTGTAGTTTTGTATACCTTTCGAGGATGGTATAGAGTTATAACTATTAGTTTGTAATGTAATGGTGCAGGTTTTGGTTTATACTAAAATTGAGTTTACCAAAACTCAACTTCCCTTTAAACCAATATGGAGAGGAGTTTTCTAATTATCAATGCTCGCACCAGCGTAATAAATCTTAGGGTTATTAAACTGACTACGTACGTATCCAAGTATCCATCAATAATTTCGTTTTAATGAAGAGTTATATGCATATTATTTTCACCAAAATAATTATTTTTAAAAAGGTCGGGGGACATGCAATTGACATTTTGTTTGTGTCTTTTGCTCGTGTTTGTTCATATCCACGACGGAGATAAAAAAAAATTTAAAAGTCGATTGCCACTGCACAAACTCATCGACAAAATAATGTAAACCGATCAAGCGAACAAACTGGCGAACCATATACCCATTCGAACCGCCTTCTCGCATCAGATGCAATATGCATGCGATGTAAACGGTATACACCGTTTGATCGATGTTGGGAGGAAAAAGAAAAACAGAGGGATCCTCTCCTTAAAAAAAGGGAAAAGGTCCGAAGAACGTCAATAAACTGAATTATTCAGCTTCGATGGGGAACGGCAAAGAAGAAAAAAAAGTCCAATAAAATACAATTAAAAACTGTTAGAGTTTCGTATCTAGTTTACGGAGTACCTGACTGTCATCCCAATATGGAAGGCAATGGGTTCGTCAAATCGAACTGTGCATTCATAACCACTATTAAACAGGGCATGTGTGTGTGGTGGTGCACATTTCATGACATGCACGGCCCTTCATACATGCGTGTCCGCCCAATCAAACTGGCCATCAAATTACAGGACGCTACTTGTGCAAATAAGATTCATCAGTGAAGATCACGATCTTTTCCCCGCTTACCCCAACCCCCCAAAACTCATCTTTTATGGATGATGTCGCTATAAATAGATTAAATATTTGCCCGCTTATATCTTTGAGAAAATTGACCTCTATTTACAGCAACATGTTGGTCAGAAAAAATAATTTGTATCCCCAAATAATGGAATGTCATTAGAAATTATACATAATTGTACAATTATGGAGAATATAATTATATACGTAGTGGTCATGATGGTGGTAGAAACGTACAACATAGTGTGGTATGGTCAAGATTGAAATTACCATGTGATTATACTTATCAATGTCACATCAACATTTTTAATTCAGGAGCTTTGGTTTATTATTAAACACCCTCGCCCACGTTCAAATTAAATTTACATGATTGGCAACCGTGCAAAGATGGGTTATTATTAAATCTGACCTACTTATCATGCTAATTGAGAGTAATTTGCACGTCATAATACGGAGCGAGACAGAACTTGACCAAAATACTACACAGCTGTTGACCTAAACAAAAACTAAAAGGTTCACGAATGACCCTCATATTGTGGGCCAGTGCATCCCTTTGAAACAAATGTCAATTCCTCAAAGAGGTCGAGGGTATATTATAATATTAAATATTTTCATTCATAAACGAGCGCCCGATCCGAATGGATCTTCTGTTTATACGCCGCGATGATTATGGCTACGCGTGAAGACAAATGGGAGACAACGTCACGACGGGTGTGACAATTATATTGGGAACTAGGTCACGGTTACTATGGTTGCTATAAACAACAGGCAGTTTGGGGGTGGACCAGATCATCCAGATGGGAGGGAGTGGTCCATTCTTCCGTAGGCAATCGATGGACCCGTGGTTCGAGGAGCATAGAACCGGTCAACATGGTCAATGGATACTAGCAAGAGACAACGGGAGGGGATATTATGTTGGGAACTAGGTCACGGTTACAATGGTTGCTCATGACAACAGGCAGCTTGGTGTGGACCAGCATGGGAGGGAGTGGACCATTCTTCCGTAGGCACTCAATTGACCCGTGGTTCGAGGAGCATATATAACCGGTCAACATAGTAAATTCAGTGCTGTCTTTATCAAAAGACATGGCTAGTGACAATGACAATGAATGACAATGACAATGACAATGAATTTTATTTCTCAAAAACGGCCCCTCACGGGGGCATGGGAGAAATACAAAGATACAACAAGTGTATGTAAACATATAATATGCGTAAATATTAATAATAACAGAAACTAAGTATTTACATTAAGTATAAACATGATAAAAACAAACAAAATCTTTGGCAACATGTTGGCGACAATAACACCTCGCAGTAGTCCATGATGTCCCGGAGAAATCCCAATAAACTAGACTAGTTTGGCAATGTCTATATCTTACTTAGATCACAGCTAATGACCTGTTGAAATCATCATAATGTACGATCATAGATTCTGCACCCCCTATAGATAAAAGCCATAGACTCCCCTTTCCCTGATAAAACCACGCGCTGTTCTTGCATCATTAGATGTTTGTGGGTCACCACTAATCATTGGCGCACATTGGAATTGCTCCAGACTGCCAGTTTAATACGTTCGAGGTCAGGCATAATCATTCAGTGTGGACGAGGGGCAAGGACTAAAATTGATTGAATGATTCTTGTATAGCAGTTAAAACATTTGCCCGATATACGCTGATCATGGATATGATGATTTCGGACATAGTTGTCCGGTCCAATTCGGCAAACGGTCCTTGCACGCATCGCGCGAATTTTAAAGCAGTTTTGTTTTTATAAATAGAATGCCAAACCGTTCCCTCATGCCCCTTACCATTATGTCTCCGTGAACTGTAGCCTATAATTATCGTGCCAAAATGTAGCATCGCGGTTGGTTTTATTGTGTTGGAAACAATCATTGCTTCGCGACTGTGATACAGCAAGTAATAAACACACACAATTATTGAATTTATTGTTGTTCGGTTCCTGCTGCTGCAGGTCCCCATACAATAAACTACTCGCCATGCATGCATTATTATGAATTCCCTTGCCATATTTCCTAGACGATGATACTTCATTATGATCGGGCATGTTGGGTACACGCTGATAATGACTAGTCATTATAATACATTCTATCCGGAAATTCGATATATATCAGCCATGTCAGACGTTTCATCATTCATGACTATAGAGCACGATAAATCAAATTGGCATTTGCCGATATTTGACGATTCATTAAAGGGATCTAGTAACTTTGTTGGCATGTGAAACAAGTGATGAATGGTTGATAAATATGTATTTTTGCGATCCACAAAAGTTCACGTTAAATGGATGTTATATTATGTTATATGGCCGAGTAATGACCGAAATGCAAAGTGGTATTCACCAATTCATTGCACTGACTTTGTTATAACTTTCCAGTAACTTGACAGTTATAACTTTCCAATGGATAATAGAAAATCCAAACACTTCCACAGTAAATATCTTTATAACGAAAGGGAAATTCGGAGAACCGAAACCTGTCCCATGCTACTATTTGAACAAGATATGAGATAACTAACGGGAGTTCTAAGTAAGCTTTGTGGATTTTGACAATGTTACTTGATCCCTTTAACATGTTTACATGTATACGTGATGACATTATCTGGGGACAAATTAGAAAAGATGGTCATTTTAGTTGTGGAATACAAAGTAACAATATACTCGAACCTCGTGTTCTAAGACTATTAGACGATGTGTTATTGTGTCTATCAGTATAATGGATATTGTTATTATTAAAACGAATACCTCTTTCTTTCAGAGGTGTACAAATTGTTATATTTTGAGTGTTTTCAACGATTTGAAATGCTGTGTCTTACGAAATCGATATACACTGTTCTGATTCGTGAATCAGACGTGCGGTGCCATCTTGCGAACAGCTTGCACACGGTGCGAAATACACACTCATAATATATGGTTTAGTGTTATACAATAACCAGGTATGCATGTTCGAACCGCCCTGTACATAATAAGCCCACACATGGCAATAGGTAAGATAAATGTATTCAGTATCCAAACACGACATAAAAAGTAATCTGAAATTCAACTGACCTATTCATGACTTTCACACGGTGCGAAATACACACTCATAAGTATGGTTTAGTGTTATGTAGGGCGCACAAAATCGAGGTATGCATGTTCGAACCGCCCTGTACATTGTACATAACTATAAGCCCAATCATGGCAATCTGTAAGCATGGAAGATAAATGTATTCAGTAACCAAACACGACATAAAAATTAATCTGAAATTCAACTGACCTATTCATGACTCGGAAATTATCTCTTTAAATGCAATTCATCCGTAGGAAGATTTATTGACAAATATATAAGGAGTGTCTTCAAAAACCGCTTGAAACCAAACGTATCCAAATTCTTGCAATAAGTACGACATTTATTAAGGGATCTAGTAATCTTGTCTGAATCGGCCGACGTCACTTACAATTCTATGACGGTTATTTCATGCCTTGGCTTTTTCCGTTATTGAGAATATTGATGGCTAAATTGGACGATTGCTGAGCATTATTTCAACCGTGTATAAACCTGGCAGTAGGTCAGCAAAAATCACTATGCATTTTCGTTCATTGCTTGGTATTATGCCATAATATCATGACACTTTCACACATCATTGAAGCTATCTAGTAACATTGTCCAAATACATGCACATACGTAGTTACATAATAAAGTAATTGATGTGATATATGAATAAATAATGAAAATAGATGCATACATTAAATAAATACTGACATAAATAATTAGATTAACGAACAATAATTATTTAAATAACTGTATCAATAAATACGCACATAGAGTACATACGATACCAAAAACACATTAATATCGCTTCGTTTTATGTTACGCTTATCATGGGTACAATTAAAACAGTTTTACACCTCCCCCCCCCCCCCCCCCCCCCCCCACACACACACACACCCGACCAATCTCGATTGAGCCTTGTTCCCCAAATGAGCCAAATGGAGCCCGTGGCATTAAAATTGTTTTGCGTCATTGCCTTTAGATACATGTCTTAATGCATTTTACGCAAAATTATGCGTGAAGAGTGTGTGTCCAGGAAAGTATGCTGCAAGCATGGTTATTAATATGATTGTGTTATTTACGCTGAAAGCAATTAATGCACAAGCCACCAAAGGTTAAAGAAGTTGAAATTATATTATATTAATCTAAGTGTTTTGGAGTTTGTGGTATACACATGTGTGCCCAATATGCGTGTTAAAGGGACGTATTAACATTGTCCAAATCCTCAAGACTTACTTGGAACTCGGGTGGTTCTCTCATACCAAATCACATTCATATTAACAATAAAATCACCGGACAGGTTTCGGTTTTTCAAATTTCCATCTCGTTCAAAAGATATTTACGATTGAAGTGTTCAGATGCTAAATTGTCTGCGGGATAATGTAAGCCGTGTACAAAGTAAGTGCAATGAGTTAGTGAATATCCCTTTGCATTTTCGCTTATTTCTCGGCCAAATAACATCCAATTAACTTGAAATGTTCACACATTACTTTCTGGACATATCAGATCACACCAATACACATGCTATTAACAATGCATCACTGTTTGCACATTTCAACAAAGTTACTAGATCCCTTTAAGATAATGCATCGCTGGAGCCTTGGATGACCAGGTGGGCATGCATTATGGTTTGTGCGAACGGGGGTGCAGGAAGGGTGCCGAGACAAGGGGTGAACGACTTCCTACAGTACAACCCATTGGACAACGACCGCCTGATTCATTACGTTAAAGGTAAACGACAGTATTGGGAAACGCCCCACACTGCACACACAACATATGAAAATAAGCTTTTATCACGGTGACCTACTATGTTAATGAATATATCATGAGGTATCTGTAATAGTGCAAAGATTTGGACAAAAAAACTGCTTTGAAATTTACTATTTGAGCAATAAAATATAACGAAATAGAAAAATACAATTATTACCAAAGATGCATGCAAAATCTATGTAATCGCAGGTACGCAGCATGCGAGCTTGTCGACCGTATAGCCACCAATACCCAGCCCATCGGGGAGGGGCGATGGGGCGGTGAATTTAGGCCCAATTTCAGCGGCGTGCTGGACCCGTGCACGGAATTTTCAACCGATATGTCTGCATTATGGTTCGGATTTTACCACACAAGCCCTTTTATAATACTATTTCAACAACATCGATCAATTAGTTTGGCAAATATACATGCTTTTGGTAACTTTCCCAATACTATTAGTTGGCTTTAAATTAAAACTCAATGCCGCCTACTGGTACTGATGACAGCATATATTCGTGTCACTTTTAGTCATATGTTATTTTCTTGGGAATAACTAATAATGCAAAATGCAAAAAGTCGATGTTTTTAGACGGCTGTTCTCTTTATTGTACTGTCCACGGGATGCCTCAACGTTTTATATAAAGGGGCCTATCAAAGGCCTTTTTGAAGTAGTTCGTGCTCAAATGACGATGTAGCGCCAGCAGCGGCCTTTAGAAAATCAGGCTACGTAAGCACTGACATAGCAGCGGATACAATAACATTGGTTACGTAATATGCAGGTCGTCATTAAATAATTTACCAATAATAATATTCTTACAAATGATTTTGAATGAAAGGTTAACAGGTTAATAGTTTTACTAGTCCATTCTATCAACAAGTTCAGAAAAATAGGTTTCCAAACATCTGATATCATTGCAAAACCCATCCCCATACTAACATGACTAAAGTACATGTTAAAAATGGGTCGCGTATATAGCATTGGCATACTTGCATACGTTTGGCGCATACGGAACCATGAGGCCATGTTGGTTCCGTTAGTGTTGGTGAGCGTGCAACCTACATTTTATCGGCATGTTAAGTTCGAGTCAAGTTCATAATCGTTTCGAACAAGTGGGTGAGGGGGAACATAAAGGGATCAGACAGTCGCGCAAGCCTTTGGGGGGACTATTCATGAACTTGTGGAGCTGTTTGGCGATATGATATATATAGCATAGAGAATGTTGTTCAGTTCCTGTACAACCCTGGGATAATGTTAGTCATTGGGAACTGTTGCTAATGTTACGATACTATGTCTTTATGAGAAACATAATTATTGCGATACATACTGTACATGTAGGTCATGACACGAATCAATAATAGGAACATGAGGAAGGCAGCTGCGATGGTAGATTGGATTTGGGAGGGCGGCAAGAGGGTAGCTACATACATGTACGTAGAATGATGTACTTAACCCATCAAGGACGAGAGTTATTTGAAGGAAAAATTTATCATTATTTTCCTCTACAAATAGGCAACTCCTAATTTTTGTCTTCCTTCTAATGACATAAAAATAGGTGGAAACTATTTAGTAATTACAATTTAAGACAAATATGAAGTGACTTTGCAGCAAAGTTGCCAATTTGAACGCCGAAATCTGTTTTTTAAATATCACAATGTGTTGCCAATTTAAGAATTGTCCTAAATTATAGCGATCTATACGCAATGATAAAAATCATTAAAAAATAACCAAAGTCGATAGAGTAACAAAATTAGGCTCTAAAAATAGAGAAAAGTATGCTCTTTCTCCTTGCATACTTTATTTAAGTTTGTATCTTCTTGCTGAAGTGTATGACTACCAACCCACAAATATTATGTGGGACACCGTCCATGATGGGTTGACTGCCAGGGAGTTGACAGTTCTGTAGCATGTGTTTGTAAGGTGTGGTGAAAATATGCCAATATTTGCAATCAAGGAGTTAACGATCGAATTCGAATTCGATCGAGTTCGGATTGGTACGTCAGATGCCTGGTGCCATCTTGCGAACACCGTGTGCACGGTGCGTAATATATACTGGATATGTGTTCAACAGCGCGCCGAAACTAGCGCATTTCAAAATGGCGACCCGCGGAGTAGCAACACAACGCGCACCAAACTAAGTTACAATGGAACCTCGCTATAACGAGTAGCATGCATGGGACCATGAAAATAATCATGTTCAAACAGTATATTACTCGGATACATTGTTATATCGGGGTAGAAACAAAACATAACGGAATATAAATACCAATATTTCATATACCAAGAATAATTGTCTTGATATAAGAGGGTTTTGTGTCAGAGCTTATTATAACGAGGTTCCACAAGCTGTCATGACTGTATACTCAGGTGCACCAGTAGGGTCCATGGTTGCACTATGCAACATCTTGCGATATATCGGCCAGGTCACGACAGGTGCATATAAACGCATATTATTTCGGAATGAATACAAAAAGAAAGGTTTAACAAGTGGTTAAGTGTCACCGTTAACAGTTGTGGCTGTTAGGGTGCGAGAACTGGGTGCAAGCATGGATTTTACTAGTACAATCCATGGTGAAAGGGATCAGCAGTAGCTAGGCGGGAGGAGAATTTTAGGAATATCAATGTGAACATCTTGTTACAGATTGTTATGCCTTGGGGTGCTGAGACCGCGGTTCGCCATGTCGAGCTAGTCTATACTTTGTGCACACTGCGTAGCACTGAACCAGTGTGTATTACGCACCGCGCGGAACGAGTTCGTAAGATGGCACCGCGCATCTGATTTACGAGTCCGAAATACCTTTAGAAATCGGACAATTGACCGGAATAGGATGAAACGGGATATGACATGATCCAAAGTTTAAGATTCTATTGGTCTAGATGAAAATTAATCATAGTTCTTCAACATCAAATTACACATTATTTGACACCAACCGTGTTCAAATACACTAGATAATGATACTAATAATAATGTAAATCAGTTTGTTTACAATTAAAATTGAAAAAAAACGTATAGTGGCGGGTATTGGATTGGTAAAGTTTTCGAAATAAACATGTCTCTGTAAGAGCTTCAATATGTTGCATGCATGTTTTGTTGGGCCATACATGACTTACATACCCATTTCGTTGTTGCTTTTTTATGAACATAACTTGCAGGCGTTTTTTTTCTCTCTCGCTCCATTGTGTTTGTCAAGACAACGTATACTAATAGATATTCCAGAACTTGGGAGTGTTCCCTAAAAGGTTGTAAATGTACGGCCGCTACGGCGCGTTATCTTTTACGTTATACTCCGGATAATGCTTATGCTATAGAGGAGTATCGAAAAACACTCTATATACATCTAATGTATCATGGGACAGTTCCTAAAAAGGTTTCAACACCACCCTTTATCTGTGGCGCTAGATAATGCTTATGCTCGAAATAAATTTGAAAACCGATGCATGTATAGTGTATTTTAGGACAGTTTCTAAACAGGAAACCAATCCGACTCTTTATCTTTAGATTCATGGGGAATATTAAACTACATAATACATTCAAGTGATCTTATTACTTCACAATTGTTTTTTGTTCTTCCAAACGTGCAAGATTTTAAGATGCTAATTATTGTAAGATTCTTCTGAATGACGTGTGATAGTTGTATAGGAACGGAACACTGTTTACCTGGTGAAAACATGGCAATTGATGTCAGATGTTAATAGGTATTAACTATTTGTTTGTACTACAACTTGACTTCGAAAAACGTTCCAGAACGCGCTTCATTCAACCATAATTATCTATATAACTAGGGAGCCATTTAGCAAATCAAAACCCACTGCATCTCATTCGTATGTTACCATAAATGTTACCATATGCTACCACGCATTTAACGTTACAATACTACAATATTTGTAATAGACATACTTTATTAAAGGGGTAGTTTAGTTTTGGTAGATAGGGCGCTGCACATCACAATTTTTTTGTGAGGTAACGAAAAACTGAGTGTCGAATTTGCAAGAACATGCAATTTTAATGGCAGACTAAACTTTATTTGGTCAAAATCGACCCAGAAACGGCTGAAATATCAATAAATATATCTGATCCTACAATTATTTGGGGCCCAAATAATTAGCTGATTTTTCAAAAAATGTAAAAAATGCTTGCACTTTTTCAAAAAATTTCAAGACCGTTTTTTAAATAGTTATTGATGATCTCTCTATTTAATCATTATTTCTATAAAGCGTCGCATGCATTATTTTGTATGAAAAATGGTTGAAACCAATACCTTTTTAGAAAGCGCCCTCTTGTGTTTTAATGGCTCTTTTTGAATGATAACGGGCTTTTTACTTAGTCGTTTGTAATTTTGTATACCTTTCGAGCATGGTGGAGATATAACTATTAGTTTATAATGTTACTGTCCATGGTTTGGTTACTAAAGCTCAGCCTTACCAAAACTAAACTACCCCTTTAAACATTAATCATATCAGCAATTGAAAGGAAAGCACAAACACCGTTGTGGTAAACCGACAACAAACTTATCGCGGAAAATATTAATTCAAAGGGGGTGTGAAGCACGCAGACATGGGCGTAGGGGAACGTTTTCTCAAAGTGTGGGGGGGGGGGGGGGGCTGAGGTATTTTGCCCGAATAATTTCCCTCCCCGACTGTTCACCTGACAGCCAAAAAAATAAAAAATAAAGTCCTCGCCTTTTTGAAGGCTTATTCCAAAAATAAAAACGATTTTGCCCAAATATGAGACGGTCGAATATAAGATGACTTTGCCCAAATGTAACTTGAGTTTGCCCGAATATGACATGGTTTTGCCCGAATATGACATGGTTTTGCCCGAATATGACATGGTTTTGCCCAAATATCGGGTGCTTTATGCCCGAATGTGGTCGTTTTCAAAACTCCAGGGGGGAGGGGGGCTTCAGCCCCCAGCCCCAGCATCCCCCCCCCCCCGTCTCCTATATACGCCTATGTACGCAGACAAGTATATGGATATGATGCCTAGACGAAATGTGCGAGATGGCAGGGTGTTCATAATTAACGAGGTAAGTGATCGCCGTCGGCAGTTGTGCGGAATTGATGCTTGATAATTATAATTGTATGACCTGATGCATGGTACATAAGGGGAGGATCCATTCATTTCATTAGACGAGGGAGCATATTAAAGGGACTTAGTAACATTGTCCAAATCCTCAAAATCCAATTGGAATTCTAGCGGGTCCCCTCATACCGACCTTGTTGTATTCGTATTAACAATAAAATCATGGGACAGGTTTTGGTTTTTCAATTTTCCCTTTCGTTAAAAAGATAAGTACGATTGAAGTGTTCTGATGTTAAATTATCCACTGGACCGTCGAAACAGTGTACACAGTGAGTGCAATGAGTTAGTGATTATCACTTTGCATTTTTGCTCATTACTCGGCCATATAACGTCCATTTGACTTGACATTTTCACACAACACCCAGTGGACATATCAGATAACAACAATATACATTGTATCAACCACTCATCACTTTTTGCTCATGTCAACACAGTTACTAAATCCCTTTAAAATGTAAAATGGCTGCGATGTGTGACATTAATGAGGTGCTGGCTGGCCTTTCGATTGAGAACACGGCATAACGGTGGCAAACGTTTGTTGTTGTTGTTTGTGTTATTGTTGTCTATACTTGTTCTTGCTCCTTGTTTGAGGTTAATGTCCTTGTGTGATGTACTCAGCTAATTTGTTTTGGTTGTTATTTTGCTGTTAATATTGTCAACTTGGGTTTGCATCAGATCTTGCTTCAAAGGCAAAAACTTGTCAATGTTCTTCTTACTGTTCCGTTTTACCTTGTATTTTATCTGAAATGAATAAATGAAATGAAATTAATACACGCATGACAAGTATGCATACGCATACAGACGGCGTAGCGTGGTCGGACTGATTGGGGGCGGGACGCGGGAGGATCGAGGGGGGCACACAAATTACTATTTTGTATCTCAAATTATTGGGGGCTTGTGCGTTATGCCCCCCCCCCCCCCCCCCCCCCTCGTAGCTACGCCACTCTACATACCAGACAGTAAAATGTACACTGAAGATGGACAATGACCTAGCCATTGTCAAGGATTGAATAGTTATTTCAATGACGGCATAGTTTGTTAGTTTGTCCTCGCTCGGTCCATGAATAGAAGTGGTGAAAACTCACTGTAATGATAATATTATTGCCAGATACATTTTTACGTTGAGTGGTTTAATAGTTTGTAATTTCGGCCAATTCAAAGTTTAATTTGTTTTTAATCGATGCTAATGTATACTCTATATATATAATACAAACAATACATGGACTACATTATACAGAAATGCACGATGCAGTGCAAATGTACTGAACTTTAACACGTTTAATCTAATGTAAAGTTGACGTAATACGTAATACGAAACAGATCATCTGCAGAGGAAACAATGTTATTGAACCTGTATTATAGTGGTTACCTGTCTGCAGTGGCCGAGTTTATTGTTTCCTTAGGTGGTCATTATACGCAGGTAAACCTGTATATGATTTCATGACAAATGAGAAAGTAATCTCATTATAGTTTAGCAAATAATCAAATATTTGATCATTTGTATATTACAGTCCATAATATATAATTTAGTCCATTTTGAAATAATTTGTTGTGTATACGTATCACATACATGGCTGTATTATATAATACATTAAAATGTAGCTAAGTAACTATGAATTTATTCCTTGTTGGTGTCAACTGACCTTTTCGGCACCGATTAGTCATTGGTGACTGTGCTACCTTAATAACCAGTGTCCCAAGGTGAGGGAAGTTAAATGACTACGATATGTCACTGATTTGACATAAAAACTGCATGGGGGAAATGTACAGCTTGAGTAGAGGGGAACTCATTGCCCCCTTTTTTCCTTCTCACCTAGATTCCTCCACATCATCCAGTGGGGGCATGGAGACACCCCCTCCCCCCCCCCCCCCAACAAAAAATTTAAAAAATTAAAAAAATCCTACATAAAACAACAGCAACATATTTATAATAATAATAATCAAATACATAATTTAAATACAAACATTATAACAATAATTTGATAACACAATTAAAAACGGAAGGATAACAATTCAAGAAAAAAATAAAGAACATGCTAAGGGTGTGCCCCCCAATAATTCCCGTGCCCCCTAGTGCCCCCCCCCCCCCCCCCCCCCAATCAGTCTAACCACGCTACGCTACTGTCCACACCATTCCAAGGGTGACAAACTTCCCCAATTGTCACAACGGGATCGAGGAACAATTACGTTGGCACATGCAACAACTGTTAAAGGGGTTGTTACATTGCGCATTACTGTTGTCTGTAATAAGTATTACGGCCACCGAGTGACGTGAGGAAATGTCATGATATTGATGGATGTCATAATTATTATGGCCAAGTAAAGAACGAAAATGATAAGTGTTCGATGGTGACTCGTTGCTATCGGTGTATACACATGAAATTAGCCTAACTTCACTTGTTTTTGTTCTTAAAATTAACATTAAATCATAACTATCCCAACATACATGACATAGAAGTAGAAATGTTAAACCGAAAATAATGTTTCAAGAAGAAAACAGCGAGCCAAAAGGGGCACTTTATAATTATGTAAGCGAGCTTACGTTATTACTGGTTTTTGGAGCAATATTTATTTTCTACAAAATAACGGAAAATACTGAAAATGCTGGAAACAACGTGTAGTATATAGTATAGGCCGTGAGTACTATAAACACCAAGTCTATATTTAATGTGTGTGTATATACTATTTCAGTTATAACGATAATGATATGATCATCATCTTCGATCTAGTCTTTTACCGCGATGACCTTTGGAATTTTGACAAATAATGAAACCATTTATGATTCGCCTTGGCAGGGACTGTCATGGCTGCAGCTAAATCTGAAGTTTGGAATGCACTTGTTGCCAAAATACAATAATTTGTTTTTGTTCATGACTGAATAAAGTATGAAACATATATATATTTCAGTCCTTTCTGAACCGATTTTGTTTGAAGTTTCAAAATGTATTTTGTCTACAATGTGTCCTTTTTTCCCCTCAAAATTACACTTACTTTTTCATTAGCAAAATCTCAAAAATAAATGTAATAAAGTATTCCTTTATAACGACTTGCAAATTATTTCATAAAAATACACTACATAAACACGATTTCACTCGAATTTGTTGCCAAACTTAACAATCTGAAAATATTCTATAATACAATGTTATTCAACAACATATCACAAACGCGTTTATCGTAACAGTACATGAAGGGAAGTTGATCATGAAATACAAGATATAAACTGTTCTGAATCAGAACAACATTTCAAAGGTCGTTTGTGGAGTCATGTTTTTTACCCGGTAAACATCGTTTGATGTTTCACTTTCATTATGATCATAATGATAACAAAGCTGTATGATAGCCATATAAAGGAAAAACCCAAAATATATCACCTGACTGGAAACTGTAAATATATTATGTTGTAAGGAAGTAACGTCAATATTAAAAGCAATTAAAAGGTAGTGGTAGTGGAAGTGGTATTGGTAGTAGTAGTGGTAGTGGTAGTGGTAGTGGTAGTGGTAGTGGTAGTGGTAGTGGTAGTGGTAGTGGTAGTGGTAGTGGTAGTGGTAGTGGTAGTGGTAGTGGTAGTGGTAGTGGTAGTGGTAGTGGTAGTGATAGTGGTAGTGGTAGTGGTAGGTGGTAGTAGTAGTAGTAGTAGTAGTAGTAGTAGTAGTAGTAGTAGTAGTAGTAGTAGTAGTAGTAGTAGTAGTATACGTACAGTAGTAGTAGTAGTAGTAGTAGTAGTATACGTACAGTAGTAGTAGTAGTAGTAGTAGTAGTAGTAGTAGTAGTAGTAGTAGTAGTAGTAGTAGTAGTAGTAGTAGTAGTAGTAGTAGTAGTAGTAGTAGTAAATGCACATTTCGTATCGTGTTCAGCTCATGTTATAAGTTATGACTTCATTCTGTATAATATGACAAACAAAAAATACATAGTATTCATAATGCCGAAACTAGGCGAATAAAGGTCTTCTCACCAGGGGTGTCGATCCTGGGGGGGCAGGGGGGGCGGTCGCCCCCCAATGAAAATATTGGGGGGGGGGGGGCGAATATATCATTTCGCCCCCCCAATAATTCCGAAAATGAGGAAGAAAAAAATTGAGTGATATAATGCCAAAGAGGGGAAAGACACATTTATCAATAATTAATCTTCAAAATAGCCGTTTTTTAGTTTGAAAAGGACAGTAAATCTCTTTTTTGCCGCGCGCTTCGCGCGCATACAGTTTCTCATATTGCAAGTTTCATTTGGGTTGCGGGAACGCACCTTTTGAAATGTGTTGGGCAGCGTAATTTCTCAAACGCACACCTCAAACGAAGTGTATTAAACCCTCATCTATAGATAGCACACCGTCACAGAAAATAATCTCGGTACATATGCGCTGAACGCAAATCAAATTGGAATATCATGTCCCCCCACATTTGAAAAAGGAGCAGATTGTCCTCCTCCCTTTGTCATTATGTATGTTTGGTTCCATACATATATACTTCATATTACGTGAAATTTCTGTCTCAGGTGTGCACCAAATCGCACAATTTCACGCCCAAAAATACAAAAGCTCCCTACTGTGGAAGGGGGACACCCCCTCCCACACCCTCCCCCGCTCGGTCGCTTCGCTTCCTCGCAATGTCTCCCCTACACTTTTGAGAAATTGTTGACGCCCTTGCTTAGTTTCATGGGAGCCCAATGCCCTAGACTATATCGATGGCTCTATAGTATACATGATCACGTGGATCCATCTCATGCAAGGCTCAGTCTTTTCCTCGCTATGCCCTTTAAAAATACGTTATGAGTAGGTTCACTATTTTATACAATTTTAACACCCATGCTAGGAGCAAATGTCTGAAATCCAAAAGCTTCCGGGGGCTCCGCCCCCTGGATCCCCATTATTGTCCCCAAATGTGGGTGCCCCCAAAGTCAGGTCTTCGAGCCATCAAGACACTTTCAATGAGCGCATAATAAAACTTCCGGGCATGCCAATGTGGGGCTTTTAGCTCTCTCAGTGGTCACTCTGGAAAATTTTTCAAATTTCGCCCCCCCAATCTCAAAAACGGATCGACACCCCTGCTTCTCACTCAATAATTTACAAAAATTTGTAACATCATTACACGATAAAAGTCACATTTGAAGATACTGGGGTGCGAGGTAAATCAAAACTAACGACGAAACCGCAAAGAGCATTCATTAGCATCCTACAATAATCATCGTTACTGAAAAGAAAACACCAATATAGAGTTGTGATTGCGTGACAACTACCTACTACTAGCGAACCATGCAGACCTCCCAGCACGACTACCAGAACATTCAAAATGGCATAGCATACAGTTTCACAATAGTAACAATACCGTCCTCCCTGGGTAACCCGGGATTACACGAACGATGTGGAGGGGGGAGGGGGGCGGTGAAATCAAAAATGGGGTAACATTTATACCAATATACCAGTGCGGCGGGTTGGTGGGGGTATAGTAGGAATGTGTCAACATTTAATTCGGTGATATGTACTTACATCAATACTTATGTTGGTCCATTTGTGAAGCATAAGTGGATGGGGATAGCGACTGGTTCAATAAGAATTGCAAAGGGGTAACCCCCCCCCCCCCCCCTCATCATCATTCGGCCCTTATATCGAAGCCACTGGTCCCACCTCTCTAAATCTGAAGCACATAAGCCAGCGCAAGTACCGTAACGAAGCAGAAGGGGGCCATACACAAACCCAGACAACCGTATCGACGGCCATGAATACGACTTCCAACATTATTCAGCGGAAAGATAGCAGTTATTATTAGTAGTATTTATATCATCACATTATTATCATAATGGCTATAGAAATGCTATTTTCGTTAAATGATGTCCCCAAAATCGAAATATAGTATGTATTTACCCTCCATTCGATATTCATGACAATACAAATACATCATTTTATGTATGTTAATATATGAATTGATAGAAATGAAACATGAGAAATGATTTGCAAGTCATGTAACTGTAAAGGTGCTAACTCCCAACAGTTACTCGAAGACGCTATAATGTCAATCATATGTAATTTACATTGGCTGGAAATAGATAAATGTCTCGTGTAATACAATACTGACATCATTCTTATCATTGGTAATCCGGTATAAAGACAGTGAGTGAATAAATAATTTATAGGTGCATCATCAAATTGGCGTAAACTTACTGTATCATAGCGACTATCCATTTAATTGAATATGATTGTGCCTCTAAAACACTGTCATCATAAACAGGGTAGACTTTTTAAATGCTAAGTTATGACATTGTGAAAATGGTCATCGCCGTGAAGATGGCATTTTTAAGACGGTCATTGCCACGAAGAAAATAGCACTTGTCCAATTCTAACGTCCCACGCAACCTCAATTATAGAGACTATCCAGTTAATTGAATGTTGTGCTTCTAAAACATTGTAAACATAAACAGGGTAGACTTTCTAGATGCTACTATGACATTTTGAAAATGGTCATCGTCATGAAGATGGCATTTTGATGATGGTCATCCACGGACACCCACGGGCGAAGATAACAGTGTCGAATTCAAACTCACACGCAACCTCATAATAATGCGGTGGCGTAAAATGGTATCCGGAGGGGTCTGGGGGCCAGACTAGACGGAGGAGAAGGGGGGAAGAACAAGGATATCCATATTTTTACTTTTTACTCTTAAAGGGGTAGTTCAGTTTTGGTATAGAGGGCGCTGCACAAAATAATTTGTTGTGAGATAATGAAAAACTGAATGTAAAATTTGGAGTATTCAATTTTAATTGCAGAATAAACTTTATTTGATCAAAATCGTAGTAGTAGTAGTTATATTAATTATACTAGTAGTATTAGTATTATCATTATAACATACATGTTACAAGTATTATTATTAGTATGACCATTATTAATTCATCATTCTGTATTATCATCACTACAAGTTCTTCATATGCTATGAAAATAAGTTGTCTTTAATATAGTTCAATAAAAAAAATCCACGTGGTAAATATTTGTTTCATGGTGAAAATCAATGATTTCACGTGGTTTTTACACATGTTTTCGTTTACTCTTTTGTAAGTTAGATATGTGACACTCACAGTTGCACTGGGTATATCCTGTGTGCAAGGTTGAGGAAGGCAATTGCCATCAAAACAGGATTTCAAAAGTCAAACCACAAAAATAGAAAAAAAAAATGATATGTCAAAAGTCATTTGTCTTTCTAAACACCCGTTACAGCATCCGTTATTACTAGTAACTGATATAAGTATTTTGTTTCTAAAGGCAATGGTATAGCGTGGTCGGACTGACACGAGGGCACTTTAGATATTAAGTATGATACTTATATTGCATAATATGTTGTATATTATATGCATTGAATAAAATGTCAACAAATTACCACGTTTACCTAATATCCCTATACACTTTATCTTTGACACTTTATAATTATTTGGCCCCAAATTTGGAAGATAGTGAAAACATTGCGATTAGTACAAATTGGTCTATGATTACATACCCGCATAACAAAACAAATCATATTCGCATTTTTGTTATAACCGGGCGATGGTACAAAGTCCCTTTAAAACGATCAAAAAGTGCAGCCCCCTTTGCCGTGTAGACTACAATAATAGATAAACCAGTATTATAATATATGCATTGTATTGTATGAAGTACCAAGTCCATTTCTTTATTGTGCAATAAACATGCACTACTTCCTACTTGCCCCATGTCCAACATCTCGGCAGAGATATATATGGAAAAGCGATCAGAAATCAAAGTTCACGAACACGAACAAACAGTACCGATCAGCGTCTATTGTTACAGTTATAACCACATTATATATAGCGCTCGGTGTGTGTGTCATCCACGATGGTAATGTTATTTATAAACTATACAACTATAATTATATCGCGTACATGAAATTATAGATCAACGTATTAAATATAATGTGATAAATTGATAAGTTATGTGAATAACGTTTTGACAGTCATGACGGTTATCATTATACACACTCAAATTTCACGATAAAACATGATACAATGTTCCCACATGCGATGTCGCAATTCTTACTAAACATGATTGATACACTATCCACATTTGATATCGATGGTGTGCCAGAGTAATTAGATATTTGAACATAACTTAGTAAAATGATAATGATTACAAACAATGGCTATTTTCCCTCATACCTTGTTATATACATTGGTATTTACAATAAAAGCATGGGACAGGTTTAATGGTTTTCCAAATTTCCCTTTCGTTAAAAGGATATTTACGATTGAAGTGTACAGATGTTAACCTATCCACTGGATAGTCGTAACCCTGTACACAGTCAGTGCAATTAGTTTGTGAATATCACTGCATGTTCGCTCATTACTCGGCCATATAACGTCCATTTCACTTGAAATCTTCACACAACACCCAGTGGACATATCAAATAACAACAATATACCTTGTATCAACTATTCATCACTTTTTGCACATGTCAACAAAGTAAATTCATTGATGTCGCATACAGGTATATACATGACATTGAATCGATTTTGACCAAATAAAGTTTATTCTGCCATTAAAATTACAAGTTCTTTCGAATACGACACTCAGTTTGTTCATTACCTCACAAACAATTGTGTTGTGCAGCGCCCTCTCTACCAAAACTGAACTACCCCTTTAGCCTATTCCAACACAGACCCGGTGGTGAACCGTACAGTTAATTGCATAATATAGCTCAGTTCCAAAAGGCGCTAAATCCACTTTCCATACAAATTGAGTTAACGATATATCTACATTTATAAGCTATACGTAGCTATCTAGGAATCCACATTTTACAACAAATTACTCAATCAAAATTAAAAATATAGAAAGTTCAATTTTCATATTCCCATATATAGGGACGTGTACAAATTAGTTGGCCAAAGAAACCTGTTTTCCTCGAAAGTTGAACAAGTGGATATAGCGCCTTTTTGAAGAAAGCTCTTACATAGGAGCGTCAATTCCAAGGAACATAAACACGTGCCCACAAACAATTAAATATGTATGGAATCCATATTTGCACTATAAATTAAGTTGATATACATCAAAGACCGCTCCAACTATTAGTAATATTCGTGTATGGATTAAACTTGAATTTCAATTGGGGAATTCCGTGGGAATCGAACAGATGTATACGGTTTGGCCCAGAAAAAGACACGACACACGAGAGAGACAATAACAAAAGCATAAATGGTGGCAATTTAACTCATTCCATTCCGGATTTTCATCATCATCATCATATTAATTCAAGAGGGAATTAGTATGTATGTTTGAAATGACTGAATATAACACATGATCGCCTCTATTTTGGAAATATGCGATTACCCACACTTAGTACACCATTAGTACACCATTAAGGGGATTAAAAGGGATTAGGGAATCCCCATTAATTGTCTGAATGGTTGTGTGCAGACATTATGTGCCAGACGGCACCCAAAGCATACAAGGGGGTTAAAATTCGCTCTTGGATACTGTTAGTATAGTAGCGTCATATAATGGTGGTTCGCACTGGAAATGAATTAACACACATATTTAAATGTTCATATACTAGTGTCAGCGGTATAAGTATGGGATCATAATTGATGCGAGGTTATGATATATAATCAAGTGATCATGTTGATTTTCCGCTCTCATTAATTTATCTCCTTCCCCTCTGCATTGTCTATAATGAAGAGCTTAGATCCAAAAAGCCCTAAATCCACTTTCCATACAAATGTAGTTAACGATAAATATCAGTACATTAATAAGCTAGTAGCTATCTAGAAACCCACATTAAAGAACAAATTATACAATATAAATCAAACTATGGATTTAGCGCCTTATGGAATTACGTCCATCCCTTCTGATTTATCCTATCCAACCTCTACCCACACACCTCCACCTCCACCTCCACCTCCACCCCCACCCCTCGCGCGCCCCTATGGATTGCGTTCCATCTGTCCAAATATCATAATATAACGTCCCATACATGCCATATGGCATTTGTTTGTATCTGCATGGAATATACATTTGGTCTTGGTTTTAATCGGGAAGGCTTTTGCGGAGCATTTTTTTAAATACAAATGTAAATATCCGAGTTACCGATAAAGTGGAGACAATTACCTTGAAGTTACGAAATACAAGAAATGTGTGGATGATTCCTACAGGCTACCCATTTTAAGGTGGCTTGGATTAGTAAATCAGACGCGCGGTGCGTTATACACACCGGTTTACTGGTATGTATATTATACGCATTTAAACTAGCCTAGTTCAAATTGCGAACCGCGGTGAAGCATCCCCATTAAATGTTACCCTATCATCCTGAGACCACTGTCTCTTTATTAACGAATCTGCTTACGTGCTGTCGCACATTTATTTATCATTTTTATCTTGAAAAAGGTTCTCGAATTCTTCGTTGTTATGACATCGTATAGAGTTCACTGATTTACCTTTGTGTTCAATTATACTACCTAGCTCAACGCAATGATAATTTAATCATACCTTGTATTAGTGAATTCAGTTTGGTGTTATGTTGTAAAATTCGCACTGCATAGTTCAGATTGGTGAAACTGTTCACGATTGTTAAATGGGGAAATTCCCAAGCGAAATTTCTAGATCTGTTTTTGTCCTTTTCGTTCCTTTTTGATGCATGGATTGTCACGAGCGGGGAGAAATGGCCACACGTGACGTAGCATGTGTTAAATAAAGTATTGGGTTGCATAGAATCATAATCAATTCTTACTTATGAATATTTCATTATCATCAGCCAATATACCTAGGCCCCATTGCAGAAAGAGATACATTTAATTGTAACTTATAATCGATTGTAAGTCAGACAATGTGCACGTTTCAACCAATCAGATTTGCCCATTTAGACCATCTGATCTGACTTACAATTAATTGTATCCTACAATCGATTGTATCGCTTTCTCCAACAGGGCCCATATGTGACCGTTATACAGACAATAATTATTAGCGTACAGTCCAGTTTGTTTGAAAATGCAAGCAAAGGGAACGAAACAAGGAGAAGAATCGCTGATAAATCTTCCGCAGTAAAAAAAAACTCTGCCGAATGAGACATAATGTGTCAGGGAGGAACTAAATATTCAGGATATAGAGTATAGACATGGTATCATTAATTAACCATGGTACGGTTATGTCACGTACGAAGTATACGCCCGTTAACATAAGTCTAAGAACATCCTATCTACATGTATACTACGCACAAAAAGATCCGCGATCGAGGTTTGCGCATTAATAACTTTTCTATTACGCTATAACCATTCATAAATTTGGTATCATTGGAAAGCGTGAATTCTCCCCTTTACATCGATATAACATTTGCTATAAGTATTTTATCATGGAATGTGCATTGCATCCAAATGTAGGGCAAAGTCAAAAGTGAAATGTTGCAAAATGCACTAATTTTGTCAACAAAGGGCCTTCCTTTTGTTTGAAGATTAAAACGTGGCTTGAATGCCTATTACGTTATTACCATTCATAAATTTGGTATCATCGTAAAGCGTGTATCCTCCTCTTTACATTGATATAACATTTGCTATGGATATTTTTTATCATGGAATGTGCATTACATCCGAATGTAGGGCAAAGTACAAAATGAAATGTTGCAAAATGCACTGATTTTGTCAACAGTGTGCCTTTCTTTTGTTTGAAGATTAAAACGTGGCTTGAATGCATGACCACCACCCCCATTCAAGCCAAGGAAGGCACACTGTTGACAAAATCAGTGCATTTTGCAACATTTCACTTTTGACTTTGCCCTACGTTTGGATGCAATGCACATTCCATGATAACATATTCATAGCAAATGTTATATCAATGTAAAGGGGAGAATTTACGCTTACCAATGATACCAAATTTATGAATGGTAATAGCGTAATAGAAAAGTTATTAATGCGCAAACCTCGATTGCGGAACTTTTTGTGCGAAGTATATAACATTAGATCGACCCTACCCTATCAAATGAGCTAATTCACCGCTCATATAATGTATTTATAACCACCAGGTCACTCGTTTAATTATATACATGCAAATGAGACATACTTATATAACATTAACCCGTTTCGTATTACACCATAACGAATTCAATTGGACTATCACAAATGTACGCATTCGCGGCAGTGAGAGGAGTACCTATAATCATAGACTTGTGGTACAACAACCAGCCCACCTGCTGATGTCGACCGTAAAATTGAATCCAATTTTCGCGCTCGAATTGCTCCTGTAAAATGAGGCGGATACATTCTTCATTTGAGGGGAAAGCATAAAATGGAGCTGTGAGCGCGCTCGGCTCCAGCTCCAGAACCAGAATGTTCTCGTCGCATTATCAAAGGGATCTATAATAAACTTATAACTTAATTAACCAAAATGACACACGGGGTTACTTAAATACCCTACTCCAATGACATGTCAATATCCAAACGGTTACCTTACTGACAGAACTGAAAAATGCACTGGCATGGAACAGTTTGCTGTATCACATATCACAGCCTGAAAATTTCGGCAACATAGTTTACAAATCGAAATGAAGGTAATGTCAGTTACCCAAACAGAGACATCAATAGTGGGTGTTTCCACCATGTGCTTGGAAGCATTCAGTTCAGTGCATCTGCATCTACTACGCATGCTGTCCACCAGGTTTCTGATACAGGCTTAATGGGGGAGATTGTTCCTCTCTTCCTGTAGAGCTGAGTGTGTGCATTAACAGGCGGATTGTCCCTAACTGTGACATGTGGTCCCGGAAGTTGTTCCATGTTAGTGCTTTTTGCTGTTGTGTCAGTTGGGCAACTGCTTGGTTATTAACATGTGTTTAGACTAGAGTATTTAAGTAATCCTGTGTGTCATTTTGGTTTATGTTGATGGACAGGATTTAAAGATAATTATGATCATGTGAAATATTATAAGTTTATTTTTGGGCCCAGTGTATAATGAGTAACTTGTTGATATTATATGCACAAAATGATGAATGGTTAAATACAATGTGTATTGTTGTTATCTGATATGTCCACTGGACAATGCGTGAAAATTTCAAGTTAAATGGATATTATATGGCCATGGCCGAGAAATTAGCGAAAATGCAAAGTGATATTGTCTAAATCATTGCAGTATTTGCACTGACTTTCCTGTGGATAATTACAAATCCGAACACTTCAATCGTTAATATCTTTTTAAACGAATGGGACATTAGTAAAAATTAAAAAAAAAACCCGTTCCATGCATATAAATAATACGAATACAACAATGTATGAGAGAACCACCAGAGTTCTAATCAACTTTGGGGTGGATTTTGACAATGTTACTAGATCCCTAGATACCTTTAAACCGCCCCTTGAACACTCCATTATTCATAATGATTGACATTTCGGGTGAACGATTCGCGACGATGATGTTTAATTATGAATTTGTACTGACCCAAATAGAATACCCCAAATCGATGAATAATTAACTGTCGATGGTCCGACAAAAAAAAAACAATACAGAATGATGACGACATCAGTATAGTGGAAGTAATGCGCAGGCAGCATGATAATCAATCCAAATACAAATTAAAAAACGTAACATGAATGTTTATAAGTAGCATTTGGAATTGAATTAGTTGTATTTTGTACGATTATAATTAAGGATACTGTTCTGTATAATTATAAGTATTATGTTGTCATAAGTATAATATAAATTGACACCATATATAATCAAAATTGAGAGAAATATAAAGCTATCGAAATGAATGTGTATTTTTTTAATAAACATTATCATCTTTAATAACGTTTTTTTTCTTTTTTGTATTGAAAAAAAATGTATGTATGTAATGTAAATCCATAATTCGCCTACAAAATATAATTATACGCATATCTTTTTACCAATATACCGAAACCATTTAATTAAAATTCCATCATCATGCTCATTCTCAATGGGCTTGGTGGTTAAACAAGTTTGCCTTTGTTGACATAGTGTTCTATCATGTCTATAGGCACACATTCCCAGTTTGATTGAAAGGCGATAGTGAGTTAAATCATAATTCCGATTCATAAATCACGTTAGGACATAATCTGGTATTCGAGATGTTATGAACGTCCATTATTCTTTATGAGGTTGATTATAAAAAGTGCATAATTTTAATGATAATAATAATAATATGAGCGCAGCTACTATAAATATATACTCTATACTGTGCTTAATTATTATTGTTTATACATCTATGTTTAACGTTAGTTTACAAACCCATATAAAAACGTGTTCTCGAAAGACATAAGTAAATCCAACACTTTCTAGAGCCATAAATCACTTTTAAATGGAACAGTTATGAAAGTCCATTATTGTTTACAGGTCCGTGGAATGTAAGCGAGTCTATTAAGTTAGCATGTTTATTCTGCAGGCTCATATCTACTGATCAAAGATAAATAATTAAGTAAATTTAACACTTTTTCCGAGTTATAAAACACTACGAGATGGAGAATGTAATAAGTATACTTGTAAATATATCATTCTTATTAACGGGGTGTACTATCCAAAAAAAAAGTGTACATTTTACACTTGTGATTTATTCTGCAGGCGCAAATCTATTATGTCTGCTCGAAAGACAAGGAAACCCCAACCCTTTTTCCGTGTCATAAAACACTTCGAAATGGAGCAGGTTTACTTGTAAATATACCATGAGAGTTAATTCTTATTAATGGGTTGGACTATAAAATATGTATATAGTATATATACACCTTTCTTCTGCATGCGCAGACATATAAGACAAACGTAAGTCCAAACCAAATCCCCTTTTGAGCCATAAAACACTTCGCGAAAGAGCAGCACGGTCTTCTTCACAAAAGTTCATTCTTTATGGGGTGGATTATAACAAAATTGTATCTGTACACCTTTCTTCAATTATGCAGACTCACATATAAAGACGGTGGTAAACTCAAGGAGCATCAGTTTCAATCAACCCCTTTCAAGTGATAAATCACAACCAGGTAGATCATGATGTGTTTCCACATTTGTTATTTAAATAAACAAACAAAAAGGGCAAGGTGCATATAGCTACTAAAGAGGCATCATGCTTATTTGAACTATAAAATGTAAAGTAATACCTAAGTTGTGAAATGCGAGATGAGATCACAATGCATAAATCAAAATGCCATTACGCATACTTCAAAACCGTGGCAATAAATTGTAAGATCAACGAACACTTATTGCCCGTGTCTGAAATCTGAAAGATTGTTATGCGCGCGTGGGGATGCTTCAACGCGGTTCGCTATTTTGAACTAGGCTCGTTCGTGCGCTCTTCATAACACCGAGCCAGTGTGTATTACGCACCGTGCGCAAGGCGTTCGTAAGTCGGAAACACGTCTCTGATTTTAAAGGGACAGGCGTTCTTTTACAAAACGTCTGAACAGTTTCCAGTTGACGGATGGGGATGAATGTAACACACACACGAACAATCAGATCGAACAGCCCTGTAATTTAGATTCTACGAATGAAAAACGAATGCGTCCCTCCATCAAACTATATATCTGTCAATAAAGGAGTTTAACTGATTTAGCATAATATTACAATAATATTATACTTATTCGTGTAAAGGTATTGTGAAGCCGACATTTGTAAAGGTATGTCAGGGAAAAAGATCTCAAAAATGAAGAATATATAATTACATGTAGTCAGTTTGGTTATTTTGTTTAGTATTCGCTTATGCCGTTGTTATTTGTGCGCGGGTCACGTAGCTAGCGCGGGTCGCGTAGGGGTCACGCATAGCAATGCGGTACTCCGTGGAATCCGTGTGCGAACTTTCTCACCGGGTGAATACACGTATAATGCACAATTAAACGTTGGACGACGGTTTATTAGTTTTAGGTCTATAACTCCACGAAAAAGAGATTTCAAGCCCTAATTTCTTTCAGGCATGCTGTTAAATGACATTTTCTTTCATATAAGACAATAACCTCGCAACTTTTGAAATTTGGCTTGCAAAAGAGGATCTGTACCTTTAATACGGACACGAACTACATTTAGGGTACACTCCTACCTGCCTCCCATCCGCTCTATCATCCCGCTGCCACCCCCCCCCCCCCCCCACCCCTCTATTGTCGACCTCTATCATCCGTGACACATTTTTAAGATATCCTTCTATTTTTAAGTTCTCTCTAGTGTCCTGAGAGAAAAGAAATTAATCGTGCGCGAAGCGCGGGTTTTTAGTAAAGACACGACGTTATACATTCATAATGTGCTAAAAAACTGAATCATGACAAAATGCAAGATTCCTGCGAGTTCCACCTGCCACGTGTCGATATTCCATTGATAGTAGTTTATCAGCAGGGTGACACATCCAGAGCGGTATATACTCTCCTATTATCCAGGGTGGATAATCCAGGGGACGGGACACCATTAACTTCATAATTATGGCGTCGGCACTTTAATAGCCAGCGTCAAAGGGGGGGGGGGGGGGGGGGGGGGGGGGGGTGGGTTCCACGGTCGCGACAAAGTTTTACATTCCTGGATAAGGGGGTCAGTGTTCAGCCGGTGCAACAAAATGAGAAATGGCGTTCCGAACTATTCTTTAGCAGGGCCCCATTTCATAAAACTTTTGCAATTGTTGTAGGTGTCCAATTATTGTAACTACAATGACAGGCAGCCAATCGGCATTCAAGCATTAAGAGGGTCTGGTTTGCCATGGGTATTTTACAATAATTGAAGAAGTTTTATAAAACGGGACCCTGGTGGGTTCTCTATCATTACCACTAAAAACAAGGGACTGTATAATCCTAGAAGTAGGGGGGCATTCGTTACCCCCTTGCCTCCCCCTCTCCAATCTCCCCCCCCCCCCCCCCCCCCTACTTTACTGAGAACTTTCGATAAGCGTGGTGAACATTCTGTCATCGGAGCGGGGAGAGTAAATTTCGCGGTTTTTCGGTCCGATGTGATAATGTTTATATATACATGTATATACTACCACCATGTAGAGCTTCGAGGTGTGAACAGAGTTCACGAAAGGGGGGTCCAGATCAATGTCAAGGGGGTTGCATCCAGGGGTGTGTTTAACAAAGATCCTAAGTTTGAACTTAACTCTAAGTTGGACTTAAAAAGTATGAAAAGCCATTAGTTTCTTTGAAAAAATGTTGTAATTTGTAAAAGTCCCTTTTCAAAGGCATGAAATCAGTTGATTCGAAATCATTAATTTTGTTCTATTATCAAGGAGATTTCATGTTCTTGAGGCAACATTTATGAAAATTCTAAATTCTTGCTTTGTTGCTTTTGAGATATATAATATCGTATTCCAAGAATACAAATGGCTTTCCATAATAGTTTAGGTCCAACCTTAGTGTTAAGTTCAACTTGGAATCTTTGTGAAACACCCCAGGATTAAGGGGGGGGAATAGGGAGAGAGGGAGGTCGAAAGGTATTGCACAAGGAAGTTTAACCATGGTAACGTGAAGATGTTGCTTCCTATGTGTTGTTGTTGCTGTTGTGTTTTGTTTTCTAAGGTGGGGAGGGCACGGTTCCACAAAGGGCAGTGTGAGTTATACAAATAGGGGACGTTAAACTAATCCTCGATGTATTTATATTGGTGGCGAGGACATGCATACACACAACACAAGGGGTTTTTCCATTGCCCCCCCCCCCCCCCCATTCTCCCCCTCCTTTATCTTCATCACATTTGAGGCGTTAGCACGAAAATGGGTCACGAAAGGGTGTCCCCTTTCCAATCTCTCTCTCATTATCCTAATGTCATTTATTCCCCGTCTTTATCCATCCTGGAATCCTTGGTCATTATGTTGAGGGTATCTATCCAATGCCATTTACTCTAGGATGGATGGATGGGGTTATGTTTTTGTTTATTGTGCACGAAATCCAAATAACATTAATGAGCTCTATATACAAAAATCGACCGCCTAGACGTTGATGGTGCAGGAGCGGAGGGCCAATGCATTTGCTATAAACAAAGGTGAGGAAATGATCAAGCTTACCGTGACACATAAGTGTTATCTAGGTAAGTGG